>JAJMFW010000033.1:0-145550 GCA_030574975.1 Teunomyces atbi | reverse complement strand
GGGGGGGGGGGGGGGGGGGGGGGGGGTCACTCTCAATACATTAAACTAGTTTGAATGGAAGGGACAAAACTCTTCTTCTTTTCGATATATGAACTAACACAGATCATACAATGCAAAGCAATCATTTATATAATCATTAAGATGTTGGTATAAATTTAATTATTAGTAAATATCAGGAATTATTTTTGCTGTACTGAAAAGCTGATCAATAGTCAGAATTGAAGAGATAATCAGCTGTCAGAAAAATACCATCCATAGTTTCCATTTAGTCGTTTCTCAACCTATTAATTACAGCTTTATGACACGTTGGTACTACCGGACCCGTTGCAGCCAATGTTGTTCAACCATCCTTTAACAAAAGTTACAAAAGTATAGTAAATTGTTGTTACTACTGCTTTTGTCTCTTTACTTCACTCTCTGGTTTCTTAGCTTTTCTCTTTTTAACGGCACCGGTTAAGTCATTAACAACGGGGGCCTTTTTTGTAATTAAAGACGTCAAGTCATTGACTTTACCTCCAGCAGTTGGCTCTCCCAAAATACCCTTGATCATTTCCAACTGCTCACTCTGAATTTCCTCTGCTGGATCTTTCAGAAGTTCTTTATATCTGATATAAAGGTCCTTCAACAACTCTTCATTTTCGGCAATGGCTTTGGCATTTTTTTCATTCTTGGTTCTTCGTTTAACCGAGTCAATAGCAAGCTTCATATGTTCTGAAGCCCTTTCCCTCAGCTTAGGATCCTCTACACAAAACTCAAGCGCCAATGAAAGTTTATAGTGCGATTCTGAGATTAACGTTGAGTTTTCTGGATTGTATAGTTTTTGTCTGAGCTTTAAGCAACTCTCTAAATCTTCTGCAGCTTGTGGGAAGTTTTCAGCCTCTAAAGACACTTCTCCAAGTAAATCCAAAGTTTCAGATAATTTCTGGGTCAAAACAATGTATTCATTTTCTGAGACTTCTGAATCAGACTTTAGGTAGGGCGAAGGTATGTTGGAATCAAGTTGTGAAATTTTATCTTCAAAAATTGTTCTAGTCAAATCAAGGATTTCCCATGCCACTTCAAAGTCACTTTGCTCTTCCCCTTCATCTTCATGATGCTGTGGCTCCTCGTCACTATTGTCATCACCATCATTTTCCTCTTCTTCTTGTCCCTCAGACGCTGGTGGCAAGTTGTCATCCACTTCTCCTGCTGGTGCTGCATCGTAGAACTGGAAATTTCCATCATTTTCCTTCTCGTTTTCATCTTCGTCGTTCTGCTTAACCTCTACTTCACTATCATTGGCTCCTCCAAACACCTCTGACTTCGAAACGGCATTCTGGAACAATGCTTTACCGTAAAGTAAGAGCAAGCTCGCGTCTTCGCTTCCTTCAGACGTGCTGTATGTTTCACAAGCTTCAGCATACTTTTCACTTGCAGTTTCATAGTCCTTGGCAGAGTATGCACGTGAACCTTCGTCAATGAATTTCTTTACTGCTACGCTATATGCCATTGTCCTTGCGTTTCTTTAGAAACAAACGCGTTTGCTTAGAACTCCAAATCATTTTATTCAGTAATTAGGCACGTGAAGATATATATTCCGGCACCCTCGAAAATCGCCAATTAATTAGACAAATAGATTCAGAAATACGGACACACTTAATTATACTACCAAGTTTAAGGTTTCGAGGTATAACATTTTTGAAACAAATTGTTGTTGACTTGTATACAATAATAATCACCATCATTTGATAATTTGCATATTGAAGTGGCAAAGAACCAATTCGATAAAATATGAATGGGCCGCCGCTTCCTACCACAACAAAGAAGTTGAGGAGGAAACCTCCACCATCAATGTTGGATGACGACGATACCCAGTTTTCATTGCATACAAATAGTCTGTTTACAGAACCAATCATGCGAAGTCTGGAACCATCACCCTTGGTTATACCCCCAGTGACCTCTTTCAACCCGACACTAGCAGTACCTCCCAGACCAGTTAAACTACCTTCTGCACCACAAATACATTCCTTATCAGTGAATACCAATGCCATATCGGATAACGGGTATGCCTTCACCACTGATCCCAGTTCAACTGCCTATGATGACGAATCCTTTACGATGTACGATAGTCCCCGTCCAATGGGTCCCAAAGAGTTGCCAGACTATAATAGTCCATATGTCCCGATAGAAATACCACGCACTCAATACAACTTGAACAGAAGGCTGTTTCAGCAATTATCACGATCCACATCACATCCCGTCACACATCCATCACCTCCGTACCCTACATCTGACTTTAACTGGGAAGATGAAGTCAACTTAGAGTATGGATATGATAGCAAAGACATTTTACCTCCAGAATTAACTGGTGATTCGTCTATGCGTACTGAGAGAATTATCAATAAATCCCTCAATGACCCCAATTTATCTAGTTCAACCTATCCTGTGTTGACCCCAACGAAACTGATGCCAATCTTAGATTCTAATACCATTGATAGACATAATACCCTAGGCGGCTTCAATTCTCCAAGGACGGCGTCCCCTGCTTGTTCTCAAACTTTACCCATTCCAGAGCGTAATTACTCACCTCCATATCCTTCTAATAACTCACCCACGAAGTATAGTAGATCTCCCTCCTTGGTATACGGTTATGCAAGTTTCTCAGATAACAAGGAATTCAATGAAAGCAATTATGAAGACAATACTCCTGATGAATATGACTACGTTAATGAGATGGATCAATCCCAGTGGGAGTCCTACAATTCTTCAACGATCAATCAAGAGTATGACTATGGCGATTTTACAGAAACACCTACAACAAATTACTTTGATTACTCTATCTTGCCTGACTTGCCATCCACTGCATCATCTTTTGAGCCCGGCTCACCGACAAAGAAGGTTTCATTGCTTGGAGCACAGAGAGACTCGACCTCCTCTATGTCAACGAACCATATTGTGTTACGAAAACGTAAGGAAGAGGCGTTACCTCCTGTGCCACTTGATTTACCTCAATTGCCATTTTCATCTTCGTCTTTGGTAAGTCAGCATTTTTCCATGTGTGAAGCGATCTGGTCTTTAAACAGTATCTTTCGATGGTGTTTGAAGTTGAAAATCTGGCTTCATGATCAGTTCATTCCTAGGAAAGAATTCAAAAAAGCTTTGATTAAGTTACTAGCATTTCACAGAAGAGATATTCCCTTGGATATGATTGGGCATAATGCAGACCAAATACTTCAAACTTTTTTGGCTACCAAAGCAATCAGATACGATTTTGGAACCTCGGTAACTGAGGAATCTACGGAAAAACCACTCCCAAAGGAAGATCCTGGAGTTGTTATCGATGAGGATGCTTATGTAAATGGAGTCTTGACCGACTTAACTCATTGTTATTACAGCGGAGATCACGATGACAAGGACCTAAAACTCAGGTGTTACTCTACCCACTGTCACTTAAATAGAACTATAGACCATGAGTTGCAGTTGAAAAACACCAACATTGATGAAATCATTTTGGGAGAAGATTGGGCATCTCACTGGAAAATGACACCAGTTGACTTGAAAAATTTGGACAAGAGTGTTGCAAAAAAGCAGTCTTTGATTTATGATTTGGTTCGTTATGAGCAAACCTTTATTCAAAGGGCTAAGTGCTTTGTTGAAGTTGTTGGACCAGCATTTATCAAAGCTGCCAGAATTCTTGTTTCGTCTAACGAAATTATTCTGTTGAATAAGTTTGAGGACGATGTTCTTAAACCAGGTGAAGAACTAGTTGAAATTCATCAACGTTCCCTATTCAAGCCATTACTTCGCATTCTTATCAAGGATGGGCGTTTTGTCAAGAATGTGGTAGA
Source organism: Teunomyces atbi (assembly GCA_030574975.1). Lineage (NCBI taxonomy): Eukaryota > Fungi > Ascomycota > Pichiomycetes > Serinales > Debaryomycetaceae > Teunomyces > Teunomyces atbi. Next base: position 141,723 of record JAJMFW010000033.1, on the reverse strand, counting down.
GATAGCCGACATTTACACAGCATGGGCTCTGGAAGTCAAAACCTCTTTGTTGAAGTATATGAGTACCGTACCTATGTTAGAGTCCTTGTTGAATCATGACGCATTGAAACAATGGGTTGATGTGGATGTTCGAAAAATGAGACGAGTGCAAGAATTGAAAGTTAATGGACCTCTTTTGTTTTTGAGTACGTTTAACTCAAGATACGTGCAATTGCCATTGCAGTTGTCGGATATCAGTCGTCAGTTCGATTCTCAGGAACAGGAAGCAATTGCCTTGGATAAATCGGTAGACGCAATCAAGAAATTAGGTTCTAAAGTAAATGCAATGAAGGTACATGCTGATAATATTCATGCCTTGAAGAGCATCCACAAGAACCTTGTATGGAAACACAACATACGCCAACCACATATCAACTTAGGTTCTGAGAATCGTAAATTTATTTTCCGGGGAGATATATCTAGAAAAGGGGACTTGAAGATCAACACATACTCAAACCACTTGATCTTATTGGATAACTTTGTGTTTATTACTGAGAAGATCAAGGGACCAAGAATCGGTCTGTTCAACTATAAGGTGACTGAGAACCCTATTCCAGTCGAATTATTGTTGGTTGAGGAAAAGGAAACATCATCCGGAACTCAGCTAAACAGGACTTTGACAACTCAAACTAATTCAGGCAACTCGCCTGTATCTCCTGAGCAGGATGATGATGATTATTTTCCATTTAAGCTCCGTTTTGCAGGCCGCGGAAAGCACGATTCATACACCTTTTTCACCAAGACTGAAAGGGAACGGAGCGTTTGGCTAAATCATTTTATAGAGGCCAGGACAAATCTCTGTAGGAGATTGCACAAGAGTGAGCCATATCGATTGGAGTTGATTTCCAACACACATTTTGCCTATGAGTCAAGCAACCGTATTGTAAAGTTGCAATTATGTGCTCCTAATGATCCAATCTACGAAATTTCGGTTGATGCTCAAAATCGAATCAATGCACTTGGGTTTAACAATGATGTGTACAACTTGAACATTGCTCGAAATCATATTGTTTACAGTTCAGTACAAAGCATTTGTGAGTTTTACTACAAGGGAACACGTTTTTATTTGATTGGTCTTGTCGCTGGCGTTTATTGTTCGGATATGAAGAACCGGTGGAAGAAAGTTGTTAGCAGCAACGAAATCTCAAAGATACAAGTAATTCCATCGATTAATTTATTAGTGATCTTGGGCAACAAGCATTTGCGGTACCACGCCTTAGATCTGATTGTTGATGTATATTATGAGAGGCGGAAGAACATCACTAGTGTTGCATTGTCGAATGATCCCGTATCTTTCTTCTCCATTGGTCGTCATCGGGAAATATCAATGCTTTTCTATGCTAAAAAGAAGAGTAATTCAGGATCAACAAATTTTAAAGTATTAATTCCAGAAACTGACAATGATGGAGTGTTCAGTGCATTTAAAGCAGCAAAGAAGTTCTATGTGCAAGCCGACTGCTTTGGCATATCTATCTTCAATACTTCATTTGCAGTTCACACAAACAAGGGTATTGAAATTCTTGAGTTAGACAAGCTTTTACCACGGTCAATTCCCGAAATCCCTATGGGTGAACTGAATAAAAAGATCGATGGGTATAGTCGCAAGACCCCTACTACTAGTATTGAAGCAATTAGAAAGGCGGTTCTCTCGACCAATCTTAAGCCAATGGGGATGTTTAAGTTAACGAACAATACTGAATTTCTTTTAGTCTACAACGATTGTGCTGTCTTCACCAACAAGCATGGTAAGCTTTCGCGGTTCAGTATCCTACTGTTTGATTTCAAGGCTAAAAGTATTGCCTTTGTCAACAACCATTTGTTCTTGGTGTGCGACGAGGTAATTGAGATTTGGTCAATTAGTGACTTTGTTAATGGAACTAATAAATTGATCCAGGTGATTGTTGGCAAAGGTATTAACATGATCAGTACGGAAAATCTTAGCTTCACCATGGCCAACCCCAAGGTTCTGGGCCTTCAATTGGTATTTCTGCTCAAGCCTCGCACGTGAGTTCTAGTTTGGCGTCTCTAATTTTCTCCATTACTTCGCCATATAGGACAAATTATATGAAATTGGAGTTATTTAAGTTCAGTTTAATTTTATATTTTAATAGGTAATATATCAACTAATGCAGCAATGATGATCGATTTAGGGAGACCGTGATTTAAAAATTGGGGTAATTGGTTAGGGTCAAGAAATCCAACGAAATTGGATACCTTTGATATGGAAAGCCTGCAGGCGCTGTCAGCTAATTGCCGAGGGCCGAGTTGCGGGGAATTCAATGTCACTATATATTCACACATTCCTGGTCGAATCAATAGACAAAAAAATCAAAGAATATGGTAGAATTAAACGTCAATGGAAAGGTTGCTGTTATTACGGGAGGCACCCGTGGTTTGGGTTTGAACTGTGCGGAAGTATTGGCTTTGAACGGCGCTTCAACGGTTATTATCACCTCTAGAAAAGCTAAAGCATGTGAAGAAGCAAAGCAACACTTGGAAAAGTTGGCAAAGGATGCCAATAAAGTAGTCAAGGTTATTGCTATTCCTGCTGACCTTGGTAACGAAAAAGATACAGAACGTTTCTTCCTGGAAACTTCTAAGCATGTTGACAAGGTTGATATTTTGATTGCTAATGCCGGGGCTTCGTGGGGTTCACCTTTGGAAGATCACCCTGTAAGTGCCGTCAAGAAGGTATTGGAGTTGAATGTTGTTGGTGTATTCCACAGCATCAAGTTGTTTGCTCCTATGTTGGAAAAGGCCGGTACTCCAGAAGATCCATCACGGGTCCTCATTATGTCTTCCGTGGCTGGTATAGTTGGTAACGATCCTGTTGGTACTTACGGCTACTTGACCTCAAAGGCAGGTGTTTCTCACTTGGGTAGGAACTTGGCTGTGCAATTGGGTCCACGTAATATAAACGTGAACTCTATTGCTCCTGGATTTTTCCCTACCAAGATGTCGAATGGTTTGTTAGAAGTCTCCGGGCAGGCACTTGTTGAAGCCAACCCAAGAGGCAGATTAGGTGTAGCAGAAGATATCCAGAACTTGGTCTTGTTCTTGAGTGCAAAGCAGAGTTCTTACATTAACGGTACGGTGATTCCACTTGACGGTGGTTCTTACTTAAACCCAATTACTTCCAGACTTTAGTTAGGCATAGGTGAAGAATATATTTATTTGAATAGTCACTATATGTCGACCGAATTAACTCAAAAAAATTACCCTCCACTATTTCTTTCAAAAATGTATACTACAATCGTCACAGGTGCTTCCAAAGGTATGTTTCTGGTCTTTTTGACGATAAAATTTCTAACCAAACAGGAATTGGCCTTGAAGTGGTCAAATATCTCTTGAATCAAGAAGATACTGCTGTCGTTGCCGTTGTTAGAGATGCTTCAAGTCTAGACGAATTAGCCGACAAATATGGCAATAGACTTTCTGTGGTTGTCGGTGATGTTGCAGACGAAACCACTTCTGCAGCAGCCGTTGCTCAGGCCACTGAATTGGGCCAATTGAATGCTGTTATTGCCAATGCTGGGGTATTGGATAATGTCAAGCCAATCGACAAAGTATCAATTGACGGATGGAAACGTGATTTCGATGTCAATTTCTTTGCTGTGGCTCACTTGATTCAACACGCCTTGCCAGCTTTGAAGCAGTCTCGGGGTAACTTGGTTGCCGTGTCTTCGGGGGCTTCACAGACCAACTACAGTGGGTTCTATTCCTACGGTAGTTCCAAGGCGGCGTTGAATCACTTGATCCTTTCTGTAGCTGCTGAAGAACATATCAACGCCATTTCCATTGCTCCGGGCGTTGTTGCCACCAAGATGCAGCAAGATATCCGTGATCATCACCACAAAGGTATGACCCCTGAAGGTAGCAAACGCTTTATCGAATTGTTTGAGTCAAATAAGCTTATCACCCCAGATGTTCCGGCCAAAAAATTGGCCAATTTGGCTCTTCAAGGTTGGGACCTGGAAATTAACGGTAAATACTTGAGATATAGCGACGATGTCTTGGCCAAGTACTGAGGGCCCTTTATTCGCGGTGCAGGCCTTTCCTGCTCTACTAAAAAAGATTTGATCCAGCACTCGTAAACACCCGTTTATCATCAGAATATGTTCAGACTCGCTAGAACTCCACTCCAATTGGCGCTTAGACGTAACATTCCTGTTAGATTTAACTCCTCGAGAGCTTCAGGTAACAACCAGTCGTTTTCTAGGGGCAAAATCTTAGCTGCCGTGGGGATTTTGACTGTTGGTTCTACGATTGCGTCGAGTTTCGTCACTAATGAAGCACCGGTTTCTGCTGTCGAACCAGTGAAGAAAGAAGAAGATGTGCAACTTGCGTTTGCTCCAGGCAAAGTGTCGGTGATTTTTGTCTTGGGGGGACCTGGTGCCGGGAAGGGCACGCAGTGTGCTAAGCTCGTCAAAGACCATGGCTTCGTACACTTATCAGCTGGTGATTTGTTGAGAGACGAACAGAACAGACAAGGATCAAAGTACGGGGAATTGATTGCAAAATGTATCAAAGAAGGAGACATTGTGCCACAAGAGGTCACACTTGAGTTGTTGGAACAGGCTATCCGTAACTCTTACGAGACGGGAGCAACCAAGTTCTTGGTTGATGGGTTCCCTAGAAAGATGGACCAAGCACTTAGTTTTGAAGAAAAGATTGCCAAGTCTTCTTTCACCCTTTTCTTTGAGTGTCCTGAGCAGGTCATGTTGGAACGTCTCTTGGAAAGAGGCAAGACAAGTGGCAGAGCGGATGACAATATCGAAAGTATCAAGAAGAGATTCAGAACATTTGTGGAAACATCGATGCCTGTAGTAGAGCATTTTGAAAAGCAGGACCGTGTTGTCAAGGTCCGTTGTGACCATTCTGTCGATGATGTCTACGCCAAAGTCACTGATGCATTGAAAAGTAGAGGTGTATAGAGGTCATGTATATAAAGAAATTATTATTGTACTGACAAAAACGAGGCGAACGTAAAAAGTCATCAACAAATACCATTGAAGAATGCTGACCGGTTTACCGCCAGGATGGGCGATTCGGGTGTCCCGTACACATAATAAGGAGTATTTTTTGAATGTAGCCACTAAGGAGTCGTCGTGGGAACCGCCATTTGGCTCTGACGCCGACAAACTCAACGAGTACTTGAAGCAGTACAAGAACCAAGGCAACAAGCCTGTTGTCAACAGCGACGGCAAAATTCGGGTGTCACACTTGTTGATCAAGAACAACACCTCAAGAAAGCCACGGTCGTGGAAATCTCCTGACGGCATTAGCTTGAGCAGAGATGAGTCGATCCAGATCTTGAAGAGGCACCAAGCCCGTATTTTGAACGGCGAGGTTAAGTTGGGAGAATTGGCCCAGACTGAAAGCGACTGTTCGTCGCATGCGCAAGGAGGAGACTTGGGCTTTTTTGGCAAGGGTCAGATGCAGCCCAAGTTTGAAGAGGCAGCTTACAACTTGAACGTGGGTGAGATTAGTGATATTGTAGAGACTGACAGTGGCATCCACTTGATTCAAAGAACTGCGTAGATGCCAGAAGTGAATCAATGGGTATAACCGTGTTGCCTGAGTACAATAAGTATAATGCACGACTAAAGATTACTTGCATTGCATATATGTAGATCAGAAATCTTACAATAGTATTTGAAATTACCTATAAAATTTAGAAAAGGTTTACTGTAATTCATGAGAAGAACTAGTTAGAATGTTGAAGAAGAGAAATAAGGAGTGGGTATAAGGCATCGGAGAATAGGCGTAAATATGAAGAGGAAAAATGCCTTATATGACACCTGAGTGCTAAAATTTTACTGGACCCTGGGGCGGGTTACGTTCAATGCACGGCTCGTGGCCACACTGCCGTAGACCGAGAGGCCGCACCGTAAGGCTTTTTTCTGTGATGTTCTTCGCGAGAAACTCGCGAAATGTCGAACTTGGAGACGGCCGCACGACCCTTTCGTGGACATTGGGCCACCCAATCGAACGACTAACACATATCCATTCTATCTGCTCTATAGTCGGTCGCCACCCATTACTAGTCTGGTATTACCGCTATTCTTTTTTAGCAAGACATACTTTTCACAATCTGCTCTACATCTTTACCATTTCATAGATCCACTAGTGTCCTGCTGTTTGTACATTTTCAATTCCATGTTTTTCGCTCCGTGTGTTCGGCGTCTGGCATCGAATTTTGTTACCAAATTCTCGCCAACTACGCGCACATTTGCCTCCGTTATAAATAGCCGCATCCGCCTGAGCTTTTCTTCCCCACCGTTGAACACATACTCCCGGCTCATTACATCTCACTACTCAGCTTTCCGTTTCTGTTCGTACAAAATGTGTCGCCACTCCAATGCCAATTCCTCAACCCAGATCCAGGGAAGAGAAGTCTTGCCAGCCAATGTTAAGCCATTGCACTACGACTTGGTCTTAGAACCTGTATTTGATGGTTTCACCTTCAATGGTGAGGAAACCATTGACTTCCATGTCAACGAAAGAACTGACTTCATTTCTTTAAACATCTTAGAGATTGAGATTCAAGAAGCCAAGCTCAACGATATCCCAATCGAAAAGTCCGAGATTTCCTACAACAAGGAGTTCCAAACCGTTACCTTCAAATTCAAGGACCACTTGGTTGAAGGCTCCCACGCTAAGTTATACTTGAAATTCACCGGTATATTAAACGACAAGATGGCTGGTTTCTACAGATCTACCTATCAAGAAGACGGTAAGACCAAGTACTTGGCTACCACCCAAATGGAACCAACTGATTGTCGTAGAGCATTTCCATCTTACGACGAACCTTCTGCTAAGGCTAAGTTTACTATCTCCTTAGTTGCTGACAGAGATTTGGTTGCATTGTCCAATATGGACGAAAAGGAAACCACCTTGCTCGAAAACAATAAAAAGAAGGTCTCCTTCAACACTACTCCATTAATGTCTACTTACTTGGTTGCCTTTATTGTTGGTGACTTGAAGTACGTTGAAAACAACGACTACCGTGTTCCAATCAAGGTTTATGCCACCCCAGGCTCCGAACATTTGGGTCAATACTCAGCTGATATCGCTGCTAAGACCTTGGAGTTCTTTGACAAAAAGTTTGATATCCCATACCCATTGCCAAAGTGTGATATGGTTGCTATTCACGATTTCTCTGCTGGTGCCATGGAAAACTTTGGTTTGATCACTTACAGAACAGTCGACTTATTGATTGATCCAGAAAACACCAACGTTAACACTAAGCAAAGAGTTACTGAAGTTGTTATGCACGAATTGGCTCATCAATGGTTTGGTAATTTGGTTACCATGGACTTTTGGGATGGTTTGTGGTTGAATGAAGGTTTCGCCACCTGGATGTCTTGGTACGCATGTGACTCCTTGTACCCAGACTGGAAGGTTTGGGAATCTTATGTCTCTGACTCTTTGCAGCATGCTTTAACTTTGGATGCATTGAGAGCATCTCACCCAATTGAGGTTCCAGTCAAGAGGGTTGACGAAATTACCCAAATTTTTGATGCTATTTCCTACTCTAAGGGATCTTCCTTGTTGAAAATGATCTCTAAGTGGTTGGGTGAAGATGTCTTTGTTAAGGGTGTCTCTAACTATTTGAAGAAGCACAAATGGGGTAACACTCAAACCTCTGATTTGTGGAAAGCTTTAAGTGAAGTTTCTGGTCAAGATGTTGTTAAAGTGATGGACATTTGGACCAAGCGTATTGGTTTCCCAATTGTCAAGGTCGAAGAGGGTAATGGTGAAATCAAGGTCACACAGAATCGTTTCTTGGCTGGAGGTGACGTTAAACCTGAAGAAGATGAGACTTTGTATCCAATTTTCTTAGGATTGAAGACTTCTGCGGGTATTGATGAATCTATTGTCTTGGCAGAAAGAACGAAGACCATCAAACTTCCAACTTCGGACGACTTCTTCAAGATCAACGCTGATCAATCTGGTATTTACCGTACTGCCTACGAATCTGCACGTTGGACTAAGTTGGGCCAGGCTGGTGTGGAAGGTAAATTAAGTGTCGAAGACCGTGTTGGTTTGGTTGCTGATGCTGGTTCTTTGGCGTCTTCTGGCTATGCTGAGTCTACTGATTTATTGAACTTGGTCAAGTCGTGGTCCAACGAATCTAACTACGTTGTCTGGGATGAAATTTTGAACAGAATCGGTACTATCAAGGCTGCATTCATCTTTGAAGATGTTGAAACCAAGAAGGCTTTGAATACATTCACTGTTGACTTAGTCTCTGAAAAGTTGGCCAAGTTAGGGTGGGAATTCAGCGAAAATGATTCCTTTGCCGATCAACAATTGAAGTCATCCTTGTTTGCTTCTGCTGCTAATGCTGATCATGAGAAAACAGTTCAATTTGCCAAGGATGCATTTTCAAAGTTCATTGCTGGTGACAAGAAGGCTGTTCATCCAAATTTGAGAGCTTCTATTTTCAATGTGGCTGCGAAGTATGGTGACCAAACGACTTTTGATGGTTTGTTCAAGATCTACACTAACCCAGCTTCTATTGAAGAAAAGATTGCTGCTTTAAGAGCTTTTGGTAGATTTACAAAGCCAGAGATTTTGGATCAAGTTACTGCAATGTTGTTGAACTCTGAAATTATCAAGCAACAGGACATCTACATCCCAATGCAAGGATTGAGAACACACAGACTTGGTATTGAAACTTTATGGACTTGGTTCACTAACAACTGGGATGATCTTTACAAGGTTGTTCCACCATCATCTTCCATGTTGGGTTCTATTGTTACTCTTGCGTCTTCAGGTTTCACCAAGCTTGAACACAAGAAACAAATCGAAGATTTCTTTGCCGACAAGAACACCAAAGGTTACGACCAAGGGTTGGCGCAATCTTTGGACATGGTCACTGCTAAGGCTTCTTGGGGCAGAGATTTCGATGTTATTCGTAACTGGTTGAAGGCTAACGGTTACAAAAAGTAAATGTATGTAATGATATTATTTGTTCATGAAATTCTATAAAGTAATGTTTCGTTCAATAAAAGCAAGACTAAAGTCACGGCTTGCCATGATGCCTGGTTCCATTACACCACCTGTATCTGTATTATGACCAGCTTTGACATGTACTACCTCTTTATCTGCAAGCTTGAAATCGCACTTGTTTAAGTAGAAGGGTACTAGGTTATGTTCAACAATGCATTCGGCATGCAAATGAATGGATTTGTACGATGACAAATCACCATAACCCATCGCACCAAATACCTTTGGATCGGTCCATATGCGGTTGATGACCAAAGTGAGCATTTTAGGTGCCGAGTTCCTCATGAAAGAGGTGACCCCGGTGACCTCAAATTCCTTGACAAGATAATTTGCATCTGCGAAAGTTCCACGAGCACCTAGAGTCGAGAGGACACGATTGATAACCGAATCATCGATTATGAAAGATTTATCGACAACTCTGATGTTCACGTCAATTGAACTTGGATCCCAATCAAATAAGTGAAGATAATTATCAGGAATATCTTTGGCAAACGCTTCTTCCAAGGTTGTCAGAGCCTTCGAGAAATCACGCTTAAATCCAGCATTCTCCAAGCGCTCAAACCCAGACTCTGGTCCCAACAACAAGTAAAGAGTAAAATTACTGTCTTCGGTGACGTTCATGTTGACTAAAAACTCATGGTGGTTCTTGATTCGTTTACTATTGATGACATGATACTTGAATCGGGCCTTCTCATAGCCAGCATTGATGACACGCGAAAGTGCATCAAACTTGGCATCAGGTGCGTTTGGTTCAGCGAACCACTCTCGTGTAAGTACAAGTATTTCAAAACCCATAATTATGTGGTACCTATCGCCGTAAGAAGTCTTGAGTCTGGGCCGAAACCGGAACCGATATTGTTTGTCGCGCGTGGTAATATTATATATTCAAACTACTGTAAACCTGTTTAAGGTATCAAAGTGCTAACTTTCATGTACCGTAAGATCAACATAAACTGATCCTCTTCGTAAGGAAATGCTTGTCTAAATTTAACAACGTGTTTCCATCTCTTGGCATTAATGCTTGATTCCTTGATTAAACGGTCCCACAAGTGATAGCCTCCAACATTTTCACGGATATCCTTTCTACTCACCTTAATTTTGTACTGGTCGAATAACAGATCGACTTTACCTTGATATTGCTGGTGAGCAGCCCAAATCAAAATATTTCCAATGTAGGATAACACCGAATAGTCCAAGTTGTTTTGATGAATCACTTTTGTCGACGGTGTCAATTTCGTTTTGGTAGTTTCCAAATTGATCTCCTCATACTCTCCAAACAATTCAAGTATGTTACTGTGGATTTTCAGCGTCTTCTTGAACCCAATTGACTCGTGTAATGCCACATTCACACAAAGTAAGAAAAAAATGGTCTTCTTCTCTTCATCCTCAAATAATTCTTCACTATGCTTGAGGCAGAACTTTAGGGTCGTGTTGGCATACTTGGAAATGGTCGCCGAATTAACTATAGTTTTGAGCTTGACATCGGATGCATCGAGACGAAGAATCTGTTGGTGGGATAACCCAATAATCGTTTTGGTTGGAAGTATTTCTGGTAATTTTTCAGAATATTTACTGTTCATCGTGGTATTCTTGATCGACCTAAGTTTGATATCAAATGGGTTTTCGAAATTCAGGTTTGGCGATGGTTCCTTGATCGATCTCAGAGGAGATACATTAATGGTCTCAGTTGGAATCGCGGGCTCTTTTGTGTTCGCCCCTAATGGTTCTTCGACATGAGTCTCAGTAATCTCCACATCTTTATCAGCATCAACAACTTCTTCAATGGTAGTATTTGCAACAATCTCTTGAGTAGTTTCAGACTCTGTTTCCTTACGTAAATTCCTGGTGGACTTTTTCTTCTTTGGTTTTTTTTTCTTTTTCTTCTCCAGTTGTGTGGACAGTTCGGAAGCTGGGACTTCGGACCCTTCCTCCTTGTTTTCAGAAACGTCTTGTTTTTCTTCTAAAGTGGTTTCTATTTTATTCTGAATATTGTGGACAATTTCCTGGTCTCGTCTATCTCTTCTTTCTCTTCTCTTCTGGTTCTTTAATCTTTTCTTCTCCTTCTCTGCCTCTGTCATTTCAAAGGAGATCTTTGTTTTGTACTCTTCTTGGTCAACAAATACTGTCTTGTTTTCTTTCTTTCCCTTGCCCTTCTTTTGAACTGGTTTTTTCTCCTTGTATTTCAAACCAGGTGTTGTTTCATCATCAATACCGAGGGTAATTTCGTCCATGTCCTTGGTGATATCGTCAACTGTAACTTTAATGTTCCGTCTCTTCTTCGCCTTTGAATTTGGTTTATAAGTTTCGGGAGTAACCACCTCTTCAAATGTTTGGGTTTCTATTTGGACTTTAGATGCCTCTTCGGTGTTGTTCATCAAGTATGCCAAGTTTGACTCGAACTCTGGGTCTGCCGGCTTATCTGTTTGCAATTCTTCATAATCGTAGTCAGTGACTTCAAATTGGCCATTTTCTACTCCTGCTACTTCAGAGAGGTCAATACTTTGCTGCTGCTTCTTATTGCGTGGCATTGATGGTGTAATCTAAAAATTTGTATACAAAAATAGAAGATTTAAAAAAAAGATTAAAATTGTCGCGTGCCTGATATTCACCACGTAGGTTTTTAATAACAAATCTTTTCTTTTAAAGTAATCAATCCTATACGAATATATGAAAGACAAAATCAATGCCGAACGGAATCTAAATAAAATAAAGTCATCTATCTCAACAAGGAGACATCTTCATTAGAAGGTTAAGTGGCGTAAGTTATTTAGAAGGAAGCAGCAAAGGATTCAGTGGCAGTCTTCAACTTTTCCAACAATTCCTTGGACAATTCACCCTTGGTCTTGATAGCTTCAATGACTTCTGGAGCATCGGTCTTCAAGGAAGCCAAGAAGGATTCTTCAAATTCACCAATTCTTTCCAATGGAACAGAGTCCAAGTAACCGTTGACACCAGCGTAGATAATTGGAACTTGTTCTTCAGCAGCAAGAGGGTTGTATTGCTTTTGCTTCAAGACCTGAGTCAATCTTTCACCTCTAGCCAAGGTTTGCTTGGTGGAGGCATCCAAGTCAGAACCGAATTGGGCAAAAGCAGCGACTTCTCTGTATTGAGCCAAGAACAACTTCAAGGAACCAGCAACTTGCTTCATGGCCTTGACTTGAGCAGCAGAACCGACACGAGAGACGGACAAACCGACGTTAATAGCTGGTCTGATACCCTTGTAGAACAATTCAGCTTCCAAGAAAATTTGACCATCAGTAATAGAAATAACGTTGGTTGGAATATAAGCAGAGACATCACCACCTTGGGTTTCAATGACTGGCAAAGCGGTCAAAGAACCACCACCCAACTTTTCGGACATCTTAGCAGCTCTTTCCAACAATCTAGAGTGCAAGTAGAAAACATCACCTGGGTAAGCTTCTCTTCCTGGTGGACGTCTCAACAACAAGGACAATTGACGGTATGCAACGGCTTGCTTGGACAAGTCATCATAGATGATCAAAGCGTGCTTACCGTTGTCTCTGAACCATTCACCAATAGCACAGGCAGTGAAAGGAGCAATGTATTGTAATGGAGCGGCTTCAGAGGCAGTAGCAGCAACAATAATAGAGTATTTAAGGGCATCGTTTTGTTCCAAAGTTTGGACCAATTGAGCGACGGTAGATCTCTTTTGACCAACAGCGACGTAAACACAGTACAACTTCTTAGATTCGTCGGTACCGTTGTTCCATCTCTTTTGGTTCAATATGGTGTCCAAAGCGACAGCAGTCTTACCAGTTTGACGATCACCAATAATCAATTCTCTTTGACCTCTACCGACTGGGACCAAAGCGTCGACAGACTTCAAACCAGTTTGCATTGGTTCGTGGACAGATCTTCTTGGCAAGATACCTGGAGCCTTAACTTGAGCTCTGGAAGAAGAGGAAGCATTCAATGGACCCTTACCATCGATTGGGTTACCCAAACCGTCGACAACTCTACCCAATAATTCTGGACCAGTTGGGACATCGACAATCTTACCGGTTCTCTTGACGGTTTCACCTTCCTTGACTAATCTGTCAGAACCGAACAAGACAACACCGACTTGGTCAGCTTCCAAGTTCAAGGCCATACCTTGAACACCTGAAGAGAATTCAACCAATTCTTCAGCTTGAACATTGTTCAAACCGAAAATACGAGCAATACCGTCACCGACGGACAAAACTCTACCGGTTTCGTTCAAGTTAGCTTCGTCAGAAACACCTCTGATTCTTTCTTCCAAGATAGAAGAAACTTCAGTTGGGGCAGCCTTGGCAGAAGCAAACCGACGGGCAGAAAATTGGGTTGGACGAGCCTGAAAATTGTTAGTATATTTACTTTTTTGAAACCTCCTATTGGACAGCCAAGCTTCTGGACGACACTGGAGTAAAATCAATTCAATTGATGGCCCAGTAGACCATTGAAGCTGAACCCATTGAAGCCAACCACGTATGGTAATCAGGCTATCATCTGGGATTGGTTGACTGGAGGATCTTGAAATAGAACAGGGACAGTTACCGGGGACCCGGGAACGTCTGCCTGTGGAAAAGAATACATACAACACGCAAGTTTCTGACCACAGCGGTAGCAGAACGAGCAGCAGTACGTAAGACAGGACGAGCTGACAACATGGTTATTCTATGTTCTTATAAAAATAAGAGTTGTTATAAGAAAGTAGAAAAAAGGAAGAAGATTTATTTAAGTCGGTGAAAAATCGAGCCAACCAAACAGAGCGCTCCTACCCAAGCAACGAGTTCCGAAAAAAATTTCGTGGTTGTTGGCGCGAACACAACTTTTGATTGGCCAGGAAAAAGTCGGGTAACAACACGACCGGGATTCTCATTCACTAATATCGGCACCGACATACGCGACCCCGGTTTTCTACCTACACTGTGAACCATGAGCTACTTTCTACTGAAGAAATACTGTTAGTTGAAAAAAAACCTTTGTAGATGTATTTGTATAAGTTTAGTTCTGCTAAATCATGTAGCCCTTAAAGTCCAAGTGCCTGTATGAATTCTTTTGGGATGGTCAGTACAGTGGGTGGGTTAACCACCTAAGACTTTTTGTTCCAGTGCTGCGACAAAGTCGCACCTGAAAAATTTGACCAAATCAAGCTAGGAACTACGACTCTTCATCAACATGTTTAACTCAAGTATGAAACCTTTATTGGGTAATGCAGTCCGTAGAGTTAGATTCAACTCTTCATCCGCTCCTTCTGATCCCTTTTTGAGTAACTTGTTGAAAAGAATCGACCAGATAGCTGTCAGTCGTAAAGAACTAAAGACCGAAGTCACAAAGCTGGCCAAGTCGGTGAATGTCCAAGTCGCCAACCATCCAATGCAAGATGCGAATGGTAACACAAACAGGTTTTCAATCGCTTCAAGACAAAGACAAAGACAAAGAAGAAACAGACCTGAAGGATCTTCTCGTGCAGAAGGTTCCTCGAGACCAGAAACCTCCCTCACGCAAGAAAACTTTGCTAAAACTGACAGAACACAAGAATCACAAGAAAGCAAGTTCCGTTCCAGAAGACCAGAAAGACAGACTTCTTCCGATAGACCTGTGCGTAAGAACAACGCATCATCTTCCAAGTTTAGAAAGAATATCAAAAGGAACGATGCAAGAGAAGTTGTTTACCCTAGTAAAGAAATAACTAACACCCCATATCAGCCATCTGTTAACTCAGACACCTTCTTATACGGTAAGTTAACGTCGGTCAACCCATGTATCACCTCAAGAGTTGCTTCTATTACTAAGGAAGCATTGATTCAGTCAAAATATCCATACATGATGCCTAAGTCTATAATTGATCAGGTCAAGGGTAACAATGGTAAATTCTTGGTCAACGGTAATTACTCGCTTGACTTGGACTCCAATATCACGACCAGGTTCGGTGAAGTTGTTTTGGGTAAACCACAAAAACTTGCGGTGGATCCCAAGCTCGAAAGTGATGCTCATGCTCAGTTCACCAAATGTGAAATCATGAAGAATGCTTCTATTCTGTTTGCAAAGAAACAAGCAATGTTTGATGCCGTGAACGGTTTGAAGAGTGCTAAGGACTTGGTTGGTAATGCTCCATGGGTCAAGGAATAAATGTACATAGGACCTGTAAAATTCCAGTATAAATACATCTACATACCAGCTTGAATGGTTTATTTTAAGTTTCACCGAATAATGCGTCGTTTTTTTGCATGATAAATTGAATCATTCTTTATGAATACTTGGGTAATTCTCTATTGTTGTTAATCTCCATTCTAGTTTTGATTTTCTGTGAATTATTATAAATTAGCAATATTATTCAAGTTTATAAGATCTAATTTTGCAATATCCCTTTAAAGTGGTATATATATAGATTACCTTGCTGGATCTGGAACACTTCATTTGTTGACAAGCTTTTATTTCTTTGATACTAAGTCAAGTTAATATTAATTACATTAGATTAATTTAGATATGTCAACTATTAATAAACAAAATATTAATAATATTAAAATTCAAGGAGTAGGGAAAAAAAGACAACCCAAGGCAATATTATGGAATCCTGAGAGAACATAACCTTGATACTCTATCTCACTGCTCCACCTCCTCTTTCTTCAAATTTATTTTTGATTACTAAGAATCACACAATAATGCCATATTTCGCAATCATTATGCTAGCACTGCATTAATATACACTCCTGCAACTTGACTCACAGGCTTACTTCTGATAGAGAGATGAGCTACGATTAAATCTTGTTAGCAGTATGGGCGTGGTATTCAGGCTAAACTAGTTCATAAGGTTCATAAATTAAAAAGGTTGTGTTACTGGGGCGACATCGGCGACCTGCGTCAACGTAATCACACCTTATTAAACAAAGATCTAGCGGTTACTGTTCCCTTGTACACAGTTGGAGCCGTGCTTTCTCGATATGATAACAAGAATGGTGTGGTTATCGATATAGCCAAATAGCCCAAGAGAAGCAACGATGTAGGCTTAGTTTTCATGTGAATTGAATGCACCATTAAAACGATTTAATATTGGAATATAGGAAAGGTGTTCAAAAAGATATCTATGTGTATTTATTCTGATACTATTCTACTGCAAAATAAGGAATTATGGGTATTATTTATAGATCCACAGTCGCATATGGTCTGATTTGTGGCCTAACATTTTGTCACCTGACCGAGTATCGTAATACCAGTTGGTTATGAAGCCCGCATCGTAAAGACAACAGGAACGAGGAACGAATACCAACAAAACTGCACAGCCACGCGTGGTGCGTCGTATAGGGTCGCGTTTCACTCATCGCATACCGTGTTGCTCCTGTGGCATGTTGTCACAATTTATTGGGTACAATATCCATCTCCGATCGGATTATGATCAACTGTAAAGCAAAGATTCGTAACCAGCAATAATATTGGTTGCCAGTCTAGATGTTGCATGTTGGGCTTTAATCTTGTTGCACCTTAGCATAACTAGGTGGACGTAACCGCCTATTAATATATTGGGATAACCAAACTGGGAACAAACTCACAACCAAGATAAGCACTGATTGCCAAATGTAACCAAACGAACTCACATAATCTAGATCAAAGTAATCTCCCAACAAGGGAATTGTGCCGATAAAAATCAAAAATGTCACAACAATAGTGCTGGTCATTGTGCGGGTCCATCTATTTATTGACATTCCAACCATGATTAATTCGTTATAGATTAAGCACGAAAATGAGATAGCAACCATTCTTGTGAAATCATTAGCTTTTAAGGTCTGGAACCATTGTGAAATCAACTGAATCGTGCTCCCTTGAAACAATGAGATCAAAACCCACATAAAGAATGTCTTGTACAGTAATGACTTGCCTAATGTTAATTCGCGGTACAACTCTGGGTATAACCGAGTTAAGTGCTCGTCGATGTCACAGTCCAACGTCAACGAGAACACAGGTGCCATGGTATAAATTGTAGAATACCCAACCATGAGGAACCCTTGGTATAATGCCAAGGGCTCAAACTTCGAAGAGATCGAGTATACCGCCTGCGCGACCGAGATCAACAACCCTCTATGAATTACAAACTGGCCTAATTTAGCCGACCGTTTGTACGAGTTTCTTCCATGCCACAACAATAACTTCAGCAAGTAACAGAATTGCATAATACTAAAATCTGCAGCTAAGGATGCCTGTTTCCCCTCCTTCCCAACAATTCCCACCCCTACATCAGCACACTGGATCATACTGACATCGTTACCACCATCACCAATACAGCATACCCTCTTTCCAGTAATTTCACGTATAGTCAAAGCAACATCTGCTTTCTGTTGTGGAGAACAACGACATGCAATCACAGCAGGGAGGTTGATGACGATTTCAAAAAACTCTTTACGAAAGTGTTTCATGTATAGCCCAAGTGATTCCCCGTCAATCAATAAGCACGCGTTATGGTTGGACTTCAAGTATTCCAACTGACTCATGGCCATATCAACATGCGTTACTCTTGTCAATTGATGGACATACTGACCTCTTGAGATCAATCTTGCACTAATGGAAACACATTTTGCAGTTTCAACCTTGTCACCAGTAAGCATCCAGATCTTAATCCCTGCATTTCTTAAAAGTTCAATCGATGTCTTGACATCTTTCTGCAACTTATCCTCAACACCTGTGAGCCCTAAAAGTTCTAAGTCCTGTTCGAGATATTTGCTAACCACCTTCTGCATGGTAGACTCACGATCATTCATAGACAATGATGCGGCTGTATAGTTGAGTTTAAACTCATCAAACAAAGATGATGAAACATTCTTCTTAGCAATAACCAAAGTTCTTAAACCTTCACGAGCCATGTTTCCGGTTTCTTCTTCTAACCAGTCATTTGCATTGACGATCGAGGCCATTACAGTGTCAGCACCCTTCTCCATAAATGTGATATCATCAGTTTTGTTATCACGAATAACAATACCCATTCTCTTGGTATCCGAATTGAAAGGAAAACTGTACAAGATACTATAATCAAAAACATGTCCTGTTGCCAAATGTTTCAAGGTAATAGAGTTTCTATCACGTTTGTACAATTGTAAACCAACTTCCTCGGTAAATTTGACTATTGCAATCTCATCTGGTGATGCTGCCTGGTACGATATCTTTTCATTTATTTCGTCCTCTTCATCCTCATAAGTTGGGGTGACATTATGACAGAGTGCTAAAGTCAACACTAAATCACATACACGTGAACTTAAGTCCTTCTTCTTCAGTGTTGAATTGGTATCCACCAATGCCATCATATTGGACACACTGTCACTGACAATATCCATGGTATCACCAGCATAGCTGACAGTACCAAGATGAAGTTTTTTCATTTCCATCTCGTTCTGCGTCAACGTCCCTGTTTTGTCACTCAACAAATACTCTATTCTTCCCAAATCTTCTGGAATGGTAGAAGTTCGAACAATCGTCTCAGGAATCTCTGCATCTTTGTGAATCTGTGAGGCATATACAGACTTAGCCAAATCCAAGTTGACACGTAAAGAAACCGGAATGATGGATGAAAATAAAATCAAGAATCTCATGATGTCAATGTACCAAGTCTTTTTAAGAGGGAACCCATGAGCAAAAACCAAGGCAACCGATAATACAAAGACTACTACACATAAAATCTTTGATAAGCGGTTAATTTCTAACTCAAGCAACCCGGTTTTTACCCCTGTCTTTGTTGTGTTCATCAGTTGTCTTGTTTCGGTACCCGTGTAAATTACTATGCCGATAGCTGACCCCGATGCCAAAACTGTGTTTGCCCACATCGTCTGGTCAATATTCAATGGGAATGTGACGTTGTTTACAGTGGGAGACACTGATCCTGCAGCCTGTTGGGGATGATAAACCAATTTTCCCTGGAAATGATGAATGGATTTAGTGGGATTCCCCACAACCAACGAAACATATTGAATCATTTGTGTCATGCTAGTGATGGATTGAGTTGCACTACATGCAACTCTAAGTTTCCAGTCGGTTTCTCCATCAAGTTGATCTGTCTTGATAAACGCTTCTCCTGTTGCATCCCTCGATTGAAGCAAGATCATATCTGCTGGTACTCTAGTATCCTTGTGAAGTCTCACTATGTCACCAACCTTGAGGTTTTTTGCTGGAACCATTGTTGAATCCTGTGTCATTGACGAGGATGAACGGTTTAGCACCTCGTAAAGCTCGTTATTCTGTTCACGATCACGGCGACGTCTGGCAATATCATCACCAGCTTCTTTCATCATAGTAACTGTAAGAACAAAGGCAAGTGGCACTATGTATGAAGATAAATATCCTATTCTGAGTTGAGGAACGATTTGGGATAATGCAACAAGAAGAAAGTATAAGTTGAAGAAAAACTTGAACTGTTCGTACAAGATAATAGGAACAAAGGTGACAGGGTTATATTTGGCGTTGGAGATCGCATTTGACGGATATGGACTAGGCCCTGATCTTGATCTTGGAGAAATGTAGCGTTCGTCAGGTTCTGGTTGCTGTGAAGTAGATGGCGATAAAGGACGCGTGGCCGATAGACGGTAGTCATTCGTCAACTTGATTCCTTCACTACTTAAATCACGCTTGGCAGACTTGAGAAAGTTGATGAACTTACGCGCAAAAGTTTTGATTGAGTTGTTAAATGATTTAGGTTGCTGAGCAGATGCAGTTGAGGTCGAAACCGAGCGCGAGTGGCTGTTGTGATGACTGTTTGAACCGATGAGTGGTGAACTGGCGTCATGGTCCATCGATTGTCGAGTATTTAGCGAGTTTCTTGACCCACTTGTAGAGACTCCCATGTTTGTCATGGGAATGCCAGCCGTGCTGGATCCTTGGGACCCACTACGGCTGGCGGGATGGAGGAACACGTTGTTAGATGCATTATTTAATGCCTTATCTAACGAAGACTCTAGATCCTCAAAAGAATCACCACTATGTAGAAATGACATTCCGTAGTAGCCGTAGAACGTAGATGCTCGTGTTTTGTCGTTGCAAGGTAACACAGAATTTGAAACTTTGAATGATTGAGTCATCCTGCAGATACTTAACAAATTTATATGCAAGATCCTGTTACCAATTTTAAACTTTTTTTGATAAGCAACCTTTTCATCTAAAAGTGGTTTTACTGCGGCCAAATTGTAAGACATAACTATGCTGTCTGGGGAAGAAGATCGACTGGAATTGTTGGACATAGAATCTATGGTGGTCACAGGATCAACAATCACACACAGCAAGTTAGAATTAGCTGCCGTGGAACAGGCACAAGCAACTAATACATTCTTAAAGAAAGTGTGGCAGTTTGTCAGAATTGCCCTTCTACACCAGGAAAATAAGTTTGAGAAGTTTGTGAGGGCAACTGAACCAAGTGACTGTTCTCTCATTGCAAAATATACCGAGGTTATTGATGTAGACCTCTCGCAGCAGCCTTCACTTTCTATTGACTCCATCACACTAAATACGGTGAAAATCCCGAATCCCCTTGTTAACTTTATGAGAAACGAAGCAAATCAGACCTTGGATCAGAGACTACTCAAAGAGATTGATAATGCACCGGTTTTAATATTTATACATGGTTTAGGTGGCCAAATGGCCCAATTTGAGCCATTAATGGGCCTCTTGTCCCAATGTCTGGCCATCATGTCACTAGATTTGCCCGGGTTTGGCAGTTCTAAGATAAAATTTAACCATAATCTGAAAATAATGGCATCACTCTCTGAGGAAGACAGACAACGTATTTCGTCGAGCATCTCTTTAATGAAATGGACCGATTTTACTACCGATAATATTGCCAATATCATATACGAATATATCCAGCAGTGTGTTCCAGCAAACAAGACAGTCTTGCTTATTGGCCATTCAATGGGAACCCACTTGGCTATCAAAGTCGCTAATAAACTTTCTCCGGCAAAGGTCGAGGGACTCGTATTACTTTCGCCTCCAAACCTTCACGATGATATCACAAAGGAAGAGATACCGAAAAAGAGTCATCACGCAGGACTTGTGTCGATGCTCAAAGTTTTCACGCATTTCACCTGGCTCTTTGACTTGTTCAGAGTATGGGACCGATTGGTTGGCTTGGACAGCAAGAGTGTTGTTCGTCAATTGGTAAAGAGTGCAGTGAGTACCACTAATACGTACACTAAAGTACGGCAATTTCGGTGGAACATGGATGTCGAATCAGCGATTGTGTTGCGATATGTGGACGGGTTTCAGAAAGCAACAAGATCAGAATTATATACAGCTACCAAGAGGTTCAATTTCCAACCTGGTGATGGCAGATTGCAGGATAGAACACTCTTTGTCGGGGGTTCTGAGGATCAAGTAACACCAGTTCTGAATATTCATGAGAGTAATAACTTTTTAAACGAAGCTCATGGCCACCAAGTTGCTTCAGTTATTGAGATCAACAATGCTGGTCACTCGCTCTTGTTGTCTAAGCCTGAGTTTATAAGTGGGAAGATTCTCAATCATATCGAGCATGTGTTTCCAGAGAGGTTGCACTTGTCCCCAGCATGGGTACTCAAGGTCAAGGCGGAGATTTCTGGAGATAAGTGGGGTTTAAAGAACGAGCAGAAGTGGATGAAGTTGCAAGCTATTTCGTACAATATCACGCGACATGGTGGTAGCGAGAGAGCTCCGTTGCTTGGAATGAAGACTCTTCGTGAAGGAGACTCGCAGCACTCACCCACAGTGTTGGAAGAGATTTTCTACGGGGATCGTCTGCTCGCCAAAACTAATGGAAATTTGATTGCTGTTGTCGATATTTCAGCCGATATTCCACCTTATAATCCGCAGTCGTTCACCAATATCAAGTACTACAAGTGTGCGACTGTCTCAAAAGTTGTTCCTGATCAGGGTGCGATAAGGCGATTTCTTCAATTGATTGATGATATCTTGTCCTCAAACGAGGATGTCGTCAATCCTCTTGTAGCAGTTCATTGTCACTATGGATTCAATCGGACGGGGTTCTTGATCTGTTGCTACTTGATCGAGAAACTCAACTGGACGGTGCTGGAGGCAGTCGAGGGATTTAAGCACAGCAAGCTGCCTGGAATAAAGCATCCTCACTTTATCGATGCTTTGTACGTGCGATACGAGCGATAAGACTAAAATATTATTGTTAGGTAAGTAATGGGAGGAGGAACAAATAATTCTAATAAATCGCGATAATTTGAGTGCGATTCAGCATCACTTGAGAATGACAAACATTGACAATATACTCAACTTAGAGCAGTCAGCACTTGTCAAGGACCAAGAAATTAATCGTGTTTTGGCGTGTTGTGAATGGGACAGCTTTGCAATAATGGAAATCAATCCGTTGGGCGTTGAGCTTGAGGCGCTCAGCAATCTAGTCAAGAAAACGTACCGAAGAAAGACGTTGCTTATTCATCCAGACAAGACGTCCAATCCACAAGCACCTCGAGCTTTTGATCGGTTAAAGAAGGCAGAATTAGTGCTATCACAGGATCTTACAGGACAAGAAACGGAGCTTACAATTGAAAAGCAACGCCTCATTGACATCTACAAGGCTCACGGAACATCAAACGAGCCCGAATTTTATCATGATTCCAATATTAAGACAAGGAAGATAGTTGCTGAGATACTTGGCGAGGAGAAGAAACATTTGGAGATAGAGAAGCTTTACCAACAGCGAGAAGAAGCTGCTAAAAACATGGAACTCAAAAAGATCCAGCAGCAGAGAGAGTTGAAGATGAAGCTTCAAAATCAATGGGAAGATGACCGTGACTTACGGGTTTCCAATTGGCGGTCCTATTCAAGCAAAGTCGACAAGAAGAAAAGACGCAAGAAGAAAGTATTGGCCTAGTCGAGCAAAAAAAAAATATTTAGAATCAAGATGCGAATCGGTATAAGATTACGAGAATGACTATGTCCAGCACCAATCTCATTACTGTGGGAATCATCTCATTCATCACAGGATTCTATGTCCATCAGCTTCTTGGAAAATCAAGTACCAGTCGCCAAAGTAACGACGAATCGGAATGGGAATCCGAGTCTGAAGACGAAGGTATCGATGTTAACTCAACCGAACTCAATGCCATTCCAGGTGAGGTCAGAATGACGCTTGTGGTACGCCAGGACCTCAAGATGGGTAAAGGTAAGGCTGCTGCTCAGTGTTCCCACGCAACGCTTGCTCTTTACGAAAAAATCACCAATCCCGACTCGCCAGCATACAACCCCGAGATGGTTCAGCGATGGAAGTACGGCAACGGGCAGGCTAAAATCACGTTGCAGGTCCCCAACCAGGAAGAAATGGACATGCTCTTTGCCCAGGCCATCTCATTGGGGATCAACGCCTACATTGTACACGATGCGGGTAGAACACAGATTGCTGCCGGTTCTGCTACTGTATTGGGGTTGGGTCCGGCACCAAAGCGAGTCATAGACGAGATAACTAAGGATTTAAAGCTTTATTAAAAAACTAATACACGAAAACTAATACACAGAATTGAAGGAAAGAGAATCACCGTCTACCCCAACCGCTTCCGGGTACTGTCTCTGACTGATAACGGGTTCACGGCCGAGCTCGCTCTTCGCTTTCTTCTCTTGCGTGTTGCACTATGTATATCGTCGACGTCTACCAACACATTCTCATCGTCGTCGTCATCGTCATCGTCATCTTCACTCATGCCAATAACATCGTCCACACTCTCATAAAAGTCATCCACATCATCCAATCCAATCGACAGCTGCCTTCTTCTCTTAGTTGTTTGTGAACGGTGACCATTGCGGAGCTTCTCCAAGTAATCTATTCGAGACCAGATCTCTCCCTCGGTTCTCTGTGGTAGTAAGATCGAAAGCTCGGCAAACGAAAGCTCCCGATTCCGCCGGTTTATTAACAACTCGTCTTCCTCCATTGACCACGGAATCTTGAACACAGGTGGAGTCGGTGTGCTGGTCTTGGTGTCTGCTTTGGTGGTAGTCTGCTTCTTGGTGGACTTTTCCTTTTCTTTCTCCTTCAGATCTTTCTTCTCTACTTTCCATGTCTCATCTTTCTTCTCAGCATTGTAGGGAATAACAACGGACCCAGACCTTGAATAGTAGCCTGAGTTTGATGCAACACTGCCATTCCGCAAGCTTGTGACAGTTGTTGAGTGGTGGATGCCTCCAGGTCCCGAAATACTGGCGCTCCGAGACGGTCCACTGATACTATTTCCCCCGCCAAAAAGAATGGGCAAGTGGGCCAAAGCTGTGTTTGTCAGCTGGTGATGCGGAATATTCATTGACTTGGAAGGAAGAGACGACACTGATGCCCGTGTAGATATAATAGAGCTTCTGTCATTGCGAGCAATCTGAATAATCGAATTGTTATGAAGTGGGTTGGTGGTGGTTGCCGTAGCTGTTGCTGTGGACGTGCTGGTTGTGGTGCTGGGCACATGTGATGATGATCGACGCGGTGCAAGTGACAGTGTATTCAGATGCTGGTTAGGTTGGTTGTGAGGAAGGTTCATGGTAGGATCTATGGATATGTCGGCGTAGTATCCGCCGCCGGTATTGGCAGGATTGTTATTGTGTTGTTGCGGATCCAATAATACGTCCAGTTTGGGTGACTCGTACAGTGTTTGGTTGAGATGGTTGGGTGAGTTAAGTCCTGGAGTCGAGGGATTGGTATGGTAGTTGGGTAAGGGACTGCTGATCTTAGACGGGGTGTTTGATAATGCGTTTAAGCCAGCTAAAGCATTGGATACATTGTTATCAAATCCGGTAAATGTGGCAGTGGAGATGGGGGAATATGTTCCACCGAAGCCGAGTGTTGTGGTCTCGGTCTTGGGCTTCTTGGGTTTCTTAGTTGTAGTGCTCTTCGAGATCTGAGTACCAAGTGCCGCAGCTGACTTGGGCGGGTTCTTCAAGTTTCCTGATTTCAACCGTCTCCATCGAAACTGGCATGCATTTGGTGTTCTATTCTTGAAGTTGGACGCAATTTCCTTCCAACCTAACTTCTGCTGGTCCTTCAAGTGCATCAAAAGTATGTCATCCTCGGCATCCCATGATGTCGGTGTACGCAGAAAGTTCTTACCTCCAGCTACATTGTCATTGGTAGACGGGGAATTGGGATCGGAGCCTGGCATGGTTGTATTTAAACGCCAGCGTATTGGTGTCGAGTTTGATTGTCGAAGTCTAAGATGATCATCGTCGACAATTTTCACGTGCACATAACCGCGTGACCTCGGCCACTGGCGACGAAAGTTTTCTCGAGAAGTTTGCAACCGACCACCGGAGTTTCAGGGTCTCTCCGCGAACTCACACGATAGCAAAGACAAAAAAAATACTCCTATTAGCAAAATTTATAAATCGGTGCTATTTGTTTTCCAGTTAAGCAAATTGTATTCTTTTTTGTGAATTTGTCGTTAGTAGAACAGCCTTTTTTTAAAAACTAATATTTCTCGGTAATGTTGCCTCGGCTCACTTTGTGTCACTTTGTCTCACTGTGTCTCATCTATTTCATTTATTTTTCTATAATGATACTACTCGGTTGATCCGACCTTCTCAATCCAGATCTTTTCAGCCTCAACAATCGTGTTGTTGTTAGCTCTCATTTTGTTCATGGTTTCAAGGAATTCCTCGTACTCGTCACTATCGTACACAATTCCACCCCCGGCTTGCAAGTAAGCCGTGCCGTTCTTGTATACCATCGTTCTCAAAGCAATACATGTATCCATGGTTTTGCCATCATAACCCCAGTGACCCACAGCACCCGCATAAACACCTCTCTTTTCTCCTTCCAATTCACCGATGAGCTCCATGGCTCTCACCTTAGGAGCTCCGCTCACGGTACCAGCAGGGAATATCGAACGGAAAGCATCAAAACGTGTCTTGTCCTCTCTCAATGTTCCACTAACTTCAGACACCAAGTGCATTACATGCGAAAATCTCTCAATTGTCAATAATCTATCCACCTTGTTAGTCTTTGGTTGACACACACGGTTGACATCGTTTCTGGCCAAATCAACCAACATAATGTGTTCGGCACGGTCTTTTATGGAAGATCTCAAGATCTCGGCATTAGCTTCGTCTTCTTCTGTCGTCTTGCCTCTGGTGATTGTACCAGCAATAGGATGGGTAATAACCTTACCTGCCTGATCCGACTTCACCAAAAGTTCAGGCGATGCTCCAATAATCTGGAAGTCAACTAAGTCAATATAAAACAAATATGGCGAAGGGTTGACTGTTCTTAAGTGACGATAAATATTAAATGGGTGCAACGAAGTTGGTCTTGCCACCCTCTGAGAGGGAACTGCTTGGATAATGTCACCTTTAAGGATATGAGTCTTCAATTTACGAACATGCCCTTCGTAGCCTTCTTGACCAATGTTAGAATGGAAAGTTTGGTTCTTCTTAATAGGAGGTTGCTGAGGATTAATATCTTCAGTAGGAGTGGTCCCTAATACCAATTGAATGGTCTCGATCTCGGCACAGGCCTTATTGTAGTTTTCTTCAAGAGAACCATCAGTGCTGACATTATTGATGATTTGGAATCTCAGGTATACGTGGTCAAACACTACCACCAAGTCACAAAGCATCAAAACAGCTTCTGGAACTTGCACCACATCTTTCAATGGTCTGCGAGTCTTCGGTTCAAAGTACTTGATACAATCATACGATATGTATCCAGTAGCACCCCCACTAAATTTAGGTAAACCAGGTAACTGAGCCTGCTTGTATTTCTTCAATTCTTCTTCTAAAACAGTAATTGGATCCACGTTACTGTTTTCTGGACCATACAATAATTCGTCATCACCAGTCTTGATTATCTTTTTGGGATTCACTCCAATAAATGAGTATCTGTCAACTGAATCACCTTGAACGGCAGACTCAAACAAAAATGATGGTGATCTTGACTTGTCATTCAACTTGGCTAAACGCAAGTACGCCTGGTGGACTGTTAAGTCATCATTGCCCACATACTTGTGAATCGGATATAAGTTGGGTCCATCTGTCTCTTCACTGTGACTTTCCACTATGCTTTTCAACGACTCAAACGATGGGTGAATTTGCTATAACCTGTCAGTATTAAAATTCTACCTATACTCTCCGCGTTTGGTACTTACAACCATGGTGATGTAATGAATTGTCTATGAGTCAAATGAAAAATTTCTTGAGAATCTAACACGATTTTATTTTCGCTTCTGCAATATATGCCGGAGCAAGCACCGTTAGAGCTTCTGTCAGTGTTCAGTAACATGTTTTGCAGATATCATCTTGCTAGGAAGAGTTAATCTTATATTAGTTTTGTTGTCTTTCTTTTCCAACTTGCTTTTGGTTAATTTGATTTATTAAGGTAAAGGTATTTGAATATTTCTTAATTGGATTCTTGTGGTTCTCCGGAAGATTAATATTATCGTGGATACTTCTGTGTACTTGGTGTTATCTTGAATAAGTATTTTGGATCGAGAATAACTCTTTTTATATTTTTGTTCGTTGTGTACCCAAATTGTATTAGTATATTGACACTTGACATCGGTGTTATATCATGCTACAAATTGCAGGGGTTGCAGCAATTTTGTGATATTTTTTAAATAATGAGTTTGACCTCTCCAATCCAGATGGGACTGCTTTGTCTATTATGGTCACCTTACGATAAAATATATACATGAAAATAATACACCACTACCTTAATTTATCAAAGTCTCCTTCAAGACACATTGGAGTCGTGATGGATGCAATAGTACTATTTGGTCACAGGAAATCATTGCACCAACGGCTATACTTCTGGGTACATGTGCTACATCGACCTCGATGCCCAATTCAACACAAAACGCCCTGGAAAGCTGAAAATCCCTGTGACTTATGCCGACGCTTGTAACGACACATTCGTAAACTGTGCCATTGTTTTCTTCGTCAATGCCTTGTCTGAGCAATTCTTGCTCCAATTCTCGTAATGTCCAGAATTTTTTATGCAAAAGACCCAAAGTGTGGTTGAGTTTGGTTGAATTGCTGAGCTTATTGGTTTGATCCTGCAATACAAGGTAATCCAATGGACCATTAAGGTTGTAGCCGTAGCCCTTGAGGTATCCGAAACGGCGTACAAAACTTGTATGCTTCTCGTCCAATTGTAGAAACTGGCGATTTGCTTGGAGTTGAGCAAAATTTAAGATCTGAAGTTGGTTTAAAAGTGCCTCGTAGTTGTTGAGTGGGTCACTCAACTTCACATACCCTCCCTCAATACCCATGGATAAGTTTCGTTCATCGGGAGACAACACTCGGTACAGACTCTGTTGCAAAAAGTTACGACCAATCAAACTCGCAGCCACTGAAACATAACCTTTTGCATCACGACCAATGAGAGTTTGGTAGTACGAAGTGGCTTCGTAGTTAGGAAGAAGCAAGTTGTTGTGGAAAACCAACGTTGGGTCACTCTCCTCTGTATGTACATCTTGAACTTGTGCTATTACGGGAATCTGGTTCTCAAGGCAAAATTTCGCCGTTAATTTTCCAAGAAACTTGTCGAGCTCAGCCATAAAGAATTCAGCTTGAGCAAATGCCTTTCGGGACTTTGAACCTAATATTGTTATCAATTTCTCGTCAGGTGTATTTTCGTTCAAAATGCTGACTTCTTTGGAAATATTAGACGAATCAGTACAATCAATATCGACAACCGGATCGGTTACCAGAGCCGAACCCTCCAAATTTCTCACCTTGAAATGACTGAGCATCACATTGTATATAAAACTAACATTGTGTCTATCCACACCTGTAAGGTTGGGTTTGGATGGTGATACATCAGAATCTCTCCGTCTGAATATCCGAAACGGAGATTCTGAATTCCCTGATAAACAATCTTGAAGCATAGACCAGTCTAGGTTTTGTATCTTAACCATGCCGAGTGAATCAAATGAAAAACTGATCTTGCCTTCAAGGTTAGCGAATGGCTTGGAATCATAAGTATTAAATGTAAATGATGCAGTAAGACACGTCACCTTGCTGGCCTTGGGTTTGGAACTCGTTACCATATCGCTTACCAGTAAAAACTCTTCGTTATCATGCTGGTTGGGAAATTGGAATTGTTGGATTGTTTGGTGTCCAAATAGTGACTTCATTCTATCACCACCGACTAATTTGTCCAAAGCTGACATGGAATATGAATGGAAACTTGTCTGGTCAAATATTTTGGTCTTGGGTGACACTTTGGTCATAACATCAGGAATGTGTAAATTTACCAAGTACTTACGGGAATTGATCTTTTCCAATGAGACTGCCATGTTTCCTCCTGGTAGAACATATATGACGTGATCCTGATAGTAAAGATGCTCGCGCCGCAAATGGGGAAACTTATCCTTAAACCCTGTAGTGTCATCCGAATAGTTTGTTTCTATACTACCAGCAGCCGAAACTGCTAATTGTGAATGCATAGGTTTGCCCATAATGTTGGCCGATAAAAATATATCGGTGAGCTGGTTCCTATTGTTGTTGTAGATACCCATCTCCTCGAGAAATTCATCAATGGAAAGATGACGAAATACATCGAGTTTTTCAATGGCCCTTACTAATTTTGGATGAGGATATACAACAGAAAACTTTAATACTTCAATCAAGTATTTGTAATGCCGTCCTTCCCAGATATTGAAGTATATGTTTAATTCATCAAACGACTTTGGAGCTTTCTTTTGATCCCAGTAGAAAGTATTGCAAAATTTATTAAGGTTGGAAAGAATCACTGTGCTATTTACAGCATTAAAAAACTGCTCGATAGCCTGGGAATTTGTCTGGGAATTGATAAAGTATGATGTGATTATAAGATCGTTGGAGTATCCTTTAATAAGGTTGGAAAATCGAGTGTTGAAAGATGTAAGCCATTGAGGATTGCTTGCAATATGCATGTGAATGGCCATAAGAAAAGCACATTGGTGAAAGTAGCTTTGGCCAAGTCGGGCAAGTAATGACTTGGTAAACGTAATGGACTCAATAATCTCAATGAAAGATATTCCAACCATCTCGTGACTCTTTGAGTACTGTGATCGGACAATATCAAGATGAGGAACCAACTCCTTCTTGAGCTGAATGCAAAGTTGGGAAAATTCTTCAAGTTTCTCCACCAATATGGTTCGTGACCATTGAGTGTTGGTGTCGCGGTGTTCTAGTACCTGTAACAGAGAGACCCAATCCCGATTCATTGCTTGGAATAGGTGTAGACTCACACAAAGTGATGGTAAAGATAATATTTCACCTTCAATAGACAATACCAACGGTTTATTGGAATTTTCATTAAATTTAGTTTGGGCTTCACGAACCACGGCTCCGATGGTAGAGATGCCGGTCTCTGGGTGTTGGAATTCCACAATAGAGCCAATTTCTAGAGGATTTGATTCGTTATCATTGATAATACTGCTAAAGTTGGTTCGTGAAGGAGCTGTATGTTCATTTCCTGACTTGACCATACGGGATATTGATGGAGGATTGTAATATGAAATGCGTTTGCTGTTGAAAATATCAACTATTCTCTGCTGAAGGTCATCAGTGGCAGGAATGTAGTCTCTGAAGTTGTCGGATATCTTTGTTGTATCTTTGTCAAGAGCCTGATCATTGAAGCATCGGTAGATTCCAAGCCGTAGTCGATTCCACCGTACCGGACGAGGTCGTATTCGTGAAAGCATATTTGCATAGAAATTTACAACACACAATACAGTTATGTATAGTCAAAATCTTAGAGAATATGCTGAACTTATGTCTTTCTCAAAAGTTCTTCTGTAATGCCTAGCGATGCTACTAATTTTTCATTATCGCGGTCTCGCGACTATACACATTACATTAGGTCCATCTCTGAACGATAACGGCGTTTTTCAACCGAGCATCAGCCACTGAAACTTCCTTGCTTTCCTCGATTGGTTTTACAGGGAAAGCATGGCTCAAAGTAAATGGCTTACTAGGATCACTGTAGGGATGCGATCTAACAAAGTCATAAACATTGGTAATGGGGTCAGACGAATTGAACTTGTGCGATGCCCTCTTACCATTGGCAAATCTGATCTGAACTGCTGTATCACCCTGTCCTTCGTCTGGCTTGGCTTCAATGGTCTGAGAAGTGACTGCTGTTGATTGTGCGGATGTTACTTCCTCCGCGGCACCAATAGTTTCTCCAGGAACTGGCGAGCCCAATCTCTGACCCATACCATGGAAACCGCCAACCTTCCGCTTTGGGGGTACCCAGTCCTCCTCAGTCTTCTTGAACACAGAAACATCGACATCTTGGCCAAATTCGACGTCAAGCAACGACACAGGCACACGGCCCAGTTGTAACTCCTGAAGTACATTGGTGTTGTTTGGGTCATCGTACCTATGCAATGGACCGTCACCTACAGTGAAACCTTGCTTCCAAAAAGTAATCTCACGGGTAACCTTCTTAGGTCTTTGTTGTCTGTTGCTATTCGTATCAGTGATCTGTTCAGATGGAGTATTGCCATCGCCCAACTTGAAGCCAGATCCGGTGAATTTGGGTGCGGTAACTTCTGGTTCCAGGGCTGATGGACGATCATCTGGCTGGTCCATCTGTTCCTTGGCTCTTTGAAAGATCAGGTCAATTAAGGACTTCTTATCCTTCTTGTTGGGATCCTCAACCTGGAGGCCCGACTTCTCTCCGCCAGTGAAGAAATTGGTATTTGTTTTGTCATCCTCTTCATCCTCATCATTGTTTAAGTCACGAAATGTTCTTATACCGCCACCAGCACGCCTCTGGGGCTTGGTGGTGGTGGGTGTGGCCTGTTCCTGCGCACCACTTGATGCGTAGAAGTCTTCAATGGCAGCAACCAAGTTGTTCTCATTTCTTGACAAATATTGCTCTGCCAAGTCCTGGGAAGTTCCAGTGACGCTAATAAACTGTTCGATCAATTGCAGTTGATCCATCGTTACACTTATTGAGGAGGATATTTGTGATGGCAAAAAATCAACTAATTAGGTGAAAAAAGGAAAAGAACTTCCCAACCGCAATACAAACCTCCAAACAAGGGCGAATCATGGGAGAAACCAGACTACTTTTCATTAACTAGTAATACTCAACGAAATTCTTGTAAAACCTACTGACTAAGTCAGCGTATTTATTATATATAAAAACCGATGTTGAAATCCCAATTTTGAACCCCTTCACCCTTGAAAGGTGAAATAAAAGCAATGGAAAAAAAAAGTTAAAGTCATGATAAAAAGCACATAATCATCATAAAGAGCGTTTTAAAAATTACATTATATGTTGAATAAATGTAATCGTCTAGGATACAGCATCAACAATGAAGAATTGAATAATGCGAGCAGACCGACAGGGGTACAAGCTTGGCAAGTTTAGGTACCAATTTAGTACTTAGCACGGAAGTGCTTGGCGGCTTCGACCATGTGGGTCAAAGATTCTCTGACTTCTGGCCAGCCTCTGGTCTTCAAACCACAGTCTGGGTTGACCCAGAAGTTAGCAGCTGGGTAGACCTTCAAGATTTCTTCAACTCTGGCAATGAATTCTTCGGTGGATGGAATTCTTGGAGAGTGAATGTCAAACAAACCTAAACCAATGTGGTTAGGGTAGTTAGAGAACTCTTGAATGTAGTTAGGGTCGTCCTTCTTGGAGAATTCAATAGAAACGACATCAGCGTCCAAAGACTTGATGTGGTTTGGATCCAAGTCAGAGTAACAGAAGTGAGAGTGGATTTGAGTAGAGTCAACAACACCAGAAGTAGCAACTCTGAAAGATTGAGCAGCCCAGTTCAAGTAGTCGGATCTTTCCTTACCAGCTCTCAATGGCAAACCTTCTCTGATAGCTGGTTCATCAACTTGGATGACAGTAATACCAGCAGCTTCCAAATCTTGAACTTCGTCTCTCAAAGCCAAACCCAATTGCAAGGCTTGAAGCTTACCAGAGACATCGTCTCTTGGGAAAGACCATCTCAAACAGGTGACTGGACCAGTTAACATACCCTTAACAGGTTGCTTGGTGATAGATTGAGCGTAGACAGATTCCTTGACAGTCATAGCCTTTGGTCTAGAAATGTCACCAACAACAATTGGTGGTCTAACGTATCTGGAACCGTAAGATTGGACCCAACCGTTGGTTGTGAAAGCAAAACCTTCCAATTGTTCACCAAAGTATTGGACCATATCGTTTCTTTCTGGCTCACCGTGAACCAAGACATCCAAACCAATTTCTTCTTGGAATCTGATAACCATTTCAATTTCCTTGTTGATGAAAGCTTCGTAGTCTTCAGCAGAAAGCTCACCCTTGGCAAACTTGTTTCTGTTGATAATGATGTCTTTGGTTTGTGGGAAAGAACCAATTGTAGTTGTTGGGAACAATGGCAAGTTGTACTTAGCCTGTTGAGCAGCCAATCTTGCTGGGAAAGCAGACTTTCTGGTGGCCAAGGCTTCGTTGATAGTGGCTAATCTTTCTTGGACCTTAGGGTTCGTAGTGATAGAAGATTCAGTTCTTGACTTAATAGAAGCAGCATTGGCAGCCAATTCAGCAGAAACGTCTTCACCAGCAACGTTCTTAGCAATTGTGACAACTTCGTTCAACTTTTGGGTAGCAAAGGAGAACCAGTCCTTGATAACAGGGTCCAACTTCTTTTCAAAGTCCAAGTTGACTGGGGTATGCAACAAAGAGGATGAAGTAGAAACAACAACTCTGTCCTTGCCAACCTTTTCAACAGCCTTTTGAACAAATTCAGAAGCCTTAGCAAAGTTAGTCTTCCAAACGTTTCTACCATCAACGATACCAACAGAAAG
Organism: Teunomyces atbi; assembly: GCA_030574975.1. Lineage (NCBI taxonomy): Eukaryota > Fungi > Ascomycota > Pichiomycetes > Serinales > Debaryomycetaceae > Teunomyces > Teunomyces atbi. The sequence goes on along the minus strand of JAJMFW010000033.1, from coordinate 107,949 downwards.
AGTTTGCTTGTCGGTCAAGATAGAGGTAACCTCTTCAAATTGTTCTGGAACTCTAACAAAGTCGAAGTGGAAACCAGCAACTGGCAACTTGGAAATAGCAGATAAGTTTGGTCTAACATCACCAAAGTAGGAGGTCAAGATCAATTCAGGAACTTCAGCAGAAACAAGAGCTTCGTAAGCACCTTGGAACTTAGCTTGAATAGCTTCTGGCAAGTCCAAGACCAAGATTGGTTCATCGATTTGGACTTGATCAGCACCAGCTTCCTTCAACTTAGCCAACAATTCCTTGTAAACTGGTAAGATCTTTTCCAACAAAGTAATTGGTTCCAAGTCAAGAGAGTCCTTGTCAGACTTACCCAAGTACAAGTAAGAGACAGGACCCAAAATAACTGGTCTTGTATGGATACCCAAAGCCTTGGCTTCGTTAAATTCGTCAATTGGTTTTATACCGGCAGCGGTATTCAACTTGAACTCAGTGGAGTGAGAGAAGGTTGGTCTAACGTAATGGTAATTAGAGTCAAACCACTTAACCATTTCCAAAGCAGTAACATCGACAGCAGCAGTGGATTCGGTGGCCTTTCTTTGCAACCCTCTACCCATGGCGAACAAAACATCAATAGGAGCCAAGTCAAACTTGGTGTATCTGTCAGGAATGACATTGAACAAAAGAGAAAGATCCAAAACTTGATCGTAGTAAGAAAAATCGTTAGAAGGAATGATGTCAACACCAGCTTCCTTTTGCAACTTCCAGTTGTGGGCTCTCAATTGCTTACCGGTAGCCAACAATTCGTCGACGGTAACCTTACCTTGCCAGTAAGATTCGGTGACTTTTTTCAATTCACGTTGTCCACCAATACGTGGGAAACCTAAGATAGATGATTGGACCATTGTGTTTATGTTGTATACAGATGTAATACAGCAGCTAGTTAGAGAAAGAAAAAGATTGAAAAATGTGGATTTTGCCTCTCTATATATACGAAAATTTTTCCAACAAGACCACATGGAGCTTTGTATGGTGTCGTATAAGTCACATGAAAGTACGATTGTGAACAAACACGTGTTTTGTTGCGGTACCGGTTAACGGCATTTTTTGGTTAGTACACGGTGTTTAATATGTGTTTTGCACGACTCCTATATCAATTCACTCTGATTCGAGTCATCAAGGTTCCTTGATAAAATTAGTCCTGCGAATTATGTAAGCTGAATTACTGTTCTACCCTTTTTGTTATGTAATAATTTATATGCCCAACTTTTTTTCGTTCACTTTTTTGACTCGGAAAAGTGGGGAATTCAGGTGCTAAGCTCAATTCTACTTTTATTGACCCTGATCCAATTTCGTTAACCAAGATCTCTGTATTTGACGTGTAAATGAACTCGTATAATGACACATAGATACTATAAGAGAATTATGCATGGTGGTGATAAAGGATCAATATTTCTCCTTTTTTGAATTTGCCCAATGGATATACAGGTCTTTTTTTCTCTTTTGACCGACACTTATCATTTCCACTAATACATATCAATATCTATGGACGAGGTCATCCCTATACCAATTCAACCTTTTAAATTGTTGTTCATGATTAATGAATGATGGTTACCAATAATTTACTGTATGATAAACATGAGTTTTATACGTATATCAGCATGTGCTGTTCTATATAGTGAGTTGTTGGCAGTCAATTTGTTTTACAGCGTAATCTCTAATCTCTTTCTTTCAAGTCTAGGGTTTTCAAATATCATGCTGCCAAAATATTATTGTAATATTGCTTAACGATTCTTTCCTTGTTTGAATCACGAATACGACCATGCTTTTCCGAAGTATCGGGTGATATTGGTACCTTTAAGAACAGAAAGATACGATGCAATACCTCTTATCTGTAAATTTGGACGCGAGACTCTTCGCCTAAGCTACCATGGCTTAGTTTTGCCTAAGCTTCATTCTTCAATTTTCCAAAGGCGGTTGCAAAAGCAACTTCTTTCTGAAGTTTAGTGTATGTATAACTATACGCATAATGTCGCAGACTACTTCTTTTGGATATTCCATGTCACAAAAAATTGGAATCTAACCTCCCATAAACTTGTTCAAGAGAATTTCCTTTTCAGTAATATATGCCAATACGACCTTTGACGTGCTTATATTTTGGGGATATGCTTACTTGGTGGGTATATATATATATATATATATATATATATATTAAAATTCTTCTGACTGCAGCCTTACTGGTAAGGAACGGTGTATTAAAACAAAGCACAGATTGCAACCATAATCACTGTATAAAACATATGTGTACCTTGATATCTAGGCTAATACTATATTGGTCAACAAAATAGCCGGTATGAGCAAGGTTTGGTTCTTTGTTTCAAAATTCTGTTGCTCCCAACAACAGGACCGCTTCAGCATAGCACTATTATGTTTATTTCCTGAAAGAAACCTTTGTTCTCAAGCAAATTTGGTATGCTCTCTAATAGCTTTCAAAACTTTTCAAAATCTTCAAATAATCGACGTAAGACTGTTTCAACCATACACATAGGAATAATGGGTGCTCTCTATAAATTTGCTTGTGTGAAACTTCTTCCTGTTGAGAATCAATTTTGATATATCCTCTTGTGTTTCTGACGTCATTTTGAACTCTTCTCTCAATAACTGATACTACACTAGCACGCCATGTCTTGGTAGAATTGATCTGTTTTTATACTATTTCAGGTACCAGTTTGGCTTTAATGAGTCAGACACTTAATGTTCAGATCGACTAACAAGCTCAAAACTATTTCACAGATCAAAGTATGGGTCATTAAATAAAAACACCACCAAGATCCATAACTTTTTGTCAAGTTTTCTCCACAATTGTTGCTTCATTTTTTACAAGCAGTTTTTAAATATGCCATCAGTGGTATTTATGATTAATGATACCCATGTAATCCTCAAAAGTTTGCACGTCTAAATAGTTCGACGCTCTTCACTTATTGTGGCATTTGGGACGTTAAGGATGCTGTGAAGGTATTTCGTGGTTGTCTCCAGACTTACAATGCAGTTTCTTGATGTGTTCTGTATTTGTTCTTCTTTGTGTTGCCTTTCGGTCGTGGATACCAGAATTCCAGTCACTATCAACCACGTTTGTCTCGGGCATTGCCAGTAGTTCTAATCGTTACAAGATGACCCCTTTGATATATGCTATGTATTTGTCTGCTGCCTTGATGTACGTGAAAATTCAGTATACTGCTTTTTGGACAAAACAAAACTATGATTTTCATAAATAAAATTACTTGTGGCATCACCTTAAGTTCCATCATTATCTTCTACTCTAAAGAGATGCTTTGATCCAAAAGCAGGTGACTTTCCATAAAATGTTATCGATTTCGTCCCCATGATTCAAATTGCTATAGAAATACATTATCAATTTAGCGAAAGTTTAAGAATTGAATTTATTATACTCTTTACTCTCTCTCATCATGACAATGATTAATACTAGGATATTTACGCTGAGAAATATTGTTTCTACTGGAATAAAGTCCATCATCAAGCTGCTTTCTGTACATGCTTTTAAAGAAAGATAAGGGAAAGTAGGACAGGAAGAAAAAACTAATTAAACTTTGCAAAAATAATAATAGTTAATTCTGAGCAGTGTTCAATATACGATTTTGTTGCCGTGTGAGCATACGGACTGCTCGGTGACAACCTAAATTTAGGTAACAACCAAAAATTGTGGATAGGGTTACAAAAGTACCTCTCAGCATCAATTTTATTGAATTTCAAGTCAACCGGCTTGTTCTGCTCTTTGACAAGAACATTTGTTATCGAGGACAAATTAATAGGTGACAGTAGTAGTCCCTTTAAAAAAACTTTGACACAGAACGGAAAAAAACCCTTTATCAATTTCAAACTAATACAAAAATAAACTCAACACTTTCTACAATAAAAACTTAATCTCCCTGATTTCTGTTAGTTGAATGGTATATTTTTATCAAGAGGATTTGACATAAACTTTTCTCGAATTGCCAAAAAAATAGATAGGTACTGACTTGTGAGCTTTCGTGAATACTAGGGAAGATTGATCTATATTTTTGGATCTCTTAAGAGATCGCATTGGATAAAAAACAAAAATAAAAGCCCAAGAATTCGTTATTGGTGAGTATTGAGAAGACCCATATTTAATGAAAGGGTACATGGATCTGAAAGTTTCAGCAATTATTATTCCTTGGTAAAGACAGGAAATTGTCAGAAGTGCACGGCACAAGCAAGGAACTTTATATATATATTCATGATAACAAAATAATTAATGAATATATCGTGAAATAAATCTAAACCTTAATAAAACACGCCTATATAAAGAATATGAGAGATCGTTGATTTGGTTCCATCATTATTATTCAAGATGACCAATCTAAGAGAAACTACTCAGGTTAGTGATTTAGTAACAGGTATTACTAGTGCTGGGAGTCGGTTTGAGGCAAGAGATCATGAAGTTGACTTAAATGCACTTACATCACAAGTTATTTCAATTGGAAATATTGGTCTGACACTTACTACAAATCAAAAACATTTTGTATTAAAGCGGTTGAATTATTCTGGATTAATTTCTATGGAAGACATTCCTTTGTCTGCTACATTTATAATTGAAAAAATTGAACAATTAGAAGAAACCGAAGCAATTCAAATTCTTTCTGATGCAGTTATTGAACATGAATGGGATCCTAATATTCCTACGGAAGACATGGAATTATATCAACTCCTAATCAGTAACTATCCAAAACTGGACCTCAAAGAATCCCTATTGGGACGTAAGTCACAAACAATTGAACAAATTGTTGATGGAATCTCCTCAGACACGAGCTTGGAGCTCGGTGAATATAATGCACCTAGAGTTTTTGACTGGAGTTTACAAGTAAGATTGGAAGCTGCTTTGATTGCATACCATTCCCCTTATCCCGAAGTAAGAGCTGTCACTGACCCTTTTGATGATCCAACTATTCCCGTAGAAACTGTGAGAGTATACATTGCAGGAATTATTTGGACTGCCATTGGAACTTTTGTTAACCAGTTTTTTTCTGAACGACAGCCACCAATTAGCTTGGGAACTGCTGTTGTTCAATTATTCTTGTACCCATCAGGCCGGCTACTAGAATATATCTTGCCAAAATGGAAATTCAAAGTTTGGAAGTATGAAATTGATTTAAACCCTGGTCCATGGAATCATAAGGAGCAAATGCTTGCAACTATTTTTTTTGCAGTTTCTGGGGGTAATTCTTACGTTTCTTACAATATCCATGCTCAAAAATCCAAGGTTTTCTATGGAAATGATTGGGCTGATTTCGGATACCAGACATTATTGATCTTGTGTACAAATTTTATGGGTTTTGGCTTTGCTGGAATAATGAGAAAGTTTACTATTTATCCCATTAAATCTATTTGGCCATCAATTTTACCTACTGTCGCTTTAAACAAAGCATTATTGCAACCTGAGAAAAAAGAAAATATAAATGGCTGGACGATATCCAGGTACAACTTCTTTTTCGTTGTCTTTGCTATCTCTTTCCTTTATTATTGGATTCCAAATTACTTGTTCGGAGCATTGTCTACATTTAATTGGATGACATGGATTGCTCCAAAAAATCCAAATCTTTCCAATATTACCGGCTCTGTTAATGGATTAGGTCTAAATCCAATACCCACATTTGACTGGAATATTTTGGATTTTAACGGTGCTTTAAATATTCCGTGGTACTCCCAAGCAAACCAATATCTTGGTTCTTTTATTGCCTTTTTTTGTATTGTTGGAATTTACTACAATAACAACAAGTGGGCTGGTTACTTTCCTATTAATAGTAATGCCTTGTATGCCAATACTGGGAAACGTTATAACGTCAGAAGCATTCTTGATAGTAAGAGTCTTTTTGATGAAGAGAAATATCAGAAGGTAGGTCCTCCATTTTATTCTGCCGCAAATTTGGTTCTTTACGGTGCATTCTTCGCCGCTTACCCTTTTTTGATTATCTATGAGACTGCAATGAATTATAGAGCCATGTGGGATTCACTTAAAGGTCTTGGAAAGGCTTTGAAAAATATTAGGAGGTCTACTTACGAAGATTTTAAAGATCCGCATTCTACAATGATGTCAAGATACAAAGAAGTACCTGATTGGGTATTTTTGTGTGTTTTGGTTATTTCTATTGTACTTGCAATCCTTTGTGTGAAGATATATCCTGCTAAAACCCCTGTCTGGACTATTTTCTTCGCTATTGGAATCAATTTTGTTTTCTTAATACCGTTGACTACTCTTTTCTCAGTCACTGGCTTTCAGATTGGTCTTAATGTTTTAGTAGAATTAATCATTGGTTATGCTTTACCAGGTAACGGATTGGCATTGAATTTTGTTAAAGCTTTGGGTTATAATGTTGATGGACAAGCTCAAAACTATATTGCAGATCAAAAAATGGGGCATTACGTCAAGATTCCACCAAGAGCGATGTTTAGGGCACAAATGTTATCCGTGATAATTCATTCATTTGTTGGCTTAGCTGTCATGAATTTCCAACTAAATCATATCAAAGATTACTGTTTGCCAACAAACAAACAGAAGTTCACCTGTCCTTCATCTCAAACATTTTTCAGTGCCTCTGTCATTTGGGGCGTAATTGGTCCTAAAAAGGTGTTTGGTGGCTTGTATCCTGTTATGCAATACTGCTTCTTGATTGGTTTCGTATTAGCTATTGTATGCATTGCTTTTAAATGGTACGGACCTAAGAAGTTAACCAAGTACTTCCAACCAACTTTAATATTAGGAGGCTTTTTGGTTTATGCTCCTTATAATTTGAGTTATTATACTGGTGGTCTTTACTTGTCCTTCGCTTCAATGTACTATCTAAAAAAGCATTACACTGCATTTTGGGATAAATACAACTATGTTTTCTCTGGTTCAGCAACAGCCGGTGTTGCATTTTCTGGAGTCATTATTTTCTTTGCAGTTCAGTACCACGACAAACCCCTAGAATGGTGGGGTAACGATGTTATTTTAGCTGGCTTTGATGGTATAAAAAGTTCCAGGTTAAATGCAACGGTTGATGCTCCAGATGGGTATGTTGGTCCTAGAGTAGGACATTTTCCTTGATGCTAAGCTAATCTGATAGTAAATAAACACTTTATTTGTTTGGTATGTAAAACTTTCAATTCATTCTTGATGTTCTTGTATATCCTAATGGCGAATCTTTGCAAATGCCATTCATAAAGGAAATTTCAAGTAAAATGCTAACGGTATCACTTCCCATAACAACGACTACATGAAAAATCAGCCAATAATAATACAATTATCAAGGCACTAAACTTGTTTTTCTTCACCAATCATCTCCACCTCCCCAAGAATCGTCTCCATCATCCTCGACTAAGTTAAGTTTAAGACTGGAACCTGGCGTTTTGGATGACACTTTGGTACCTAATTTCAACGACGAAACTTTCTTGGATTTCAAAGTTTGTCTATTCTGGGCCTTATGTGACTTGGAAGTCCTTGTTGTATCAGATATTGTTAGTTTTTTGATCGGCTCTGCTTCTAATTCATTTTCATCTGACATGTTCCATTCGTTGTCAAAATCTTGCAAATCATCATTTGCCCATGATGATGAATTAATTTTTGTACTTGGTTTATTTGAGGTATAGTTTAAAGGTTCCTCAGTTGGTGATCCAACCCGTGTTAAGTCAGGAGTTGAAGAATTGAATTCATTGTTCAACTCGCCAACTACAGCAGAAGATGTTCCCAATATATTAGCCATTCCCCATCCAAAAGAAAACATTCCTGAAGCACTCGAGGAATTTGTGTCACCCTCTTGTTTGCTGTCCTGCGATGGGGCATTTTGTTTAAAGAATTCAGCCTCTTCATCCTCCTCATCTTCATTGTTATCGGGTAAAGTTGAAGCATGTTTTTCGACAGAATTCAAGTACAATTGAAATATTCTTTTCGCCTCAATTCTAACTTTGCGTGACTTATTATCCATCAAAGATATTGCTAAGTGACCCAAAATCTTAGAGCAGATCTCCTCCAACGAAAATTGATCAATTAAGTTCTCAAATCCGGAAAGAGCCATCATTTTACATGGAGTGAATGTATCTCTTAATGACTTTGATAATGCAGTAATCAATACGTTATTCTTTGATGTCTTGTAAATTTTCGTGGAAATTTTGATAATCAAAACAAGGGTATTGACTCTAATCGATGGTTTGGGGTCCATTTGAGACTTTGCAAGAGCCTTCAACAAGTCTTGGTTTACTTGCTTTACTGAAACTTTGTCAATAACAACGGTTATTGACTTTAAGGTTGTTTCTCGAATCATAAAATTAGTATCTTGGAATCCACCAATTAAGTTGTAAAAGACTTTCTGTTGCACTTCTGATTCTGTTAGAAATTTCTCGAAACTTGATAAATGAGCAAGTAAAGTCAACCTGATTGATCTGTCAGCTACACTAAAAGCTTGCAAAACTATTGGTTTGACCATCTTATTAAATTGTACCTCATCTAATTTAATACCAAACTGAACAATGTAATTTAGTATGATGGAGATAGTTTCTTGCTTCTGTTGTACTTCCAGTGGAGTAGTATCAATTGTGGGCTTGATTTTGGACAATGTACTATATTGAGAAATCAACTCTGGTAATAACTTATGTTCAAGTAATCCAGGAGGGAACTTATTTTCTTGGTTATTGTTGTTAATGTAAGTTGATAATTCGTACTTGAAAAAATCCATCTTTTCTTGATCATTTTTGAATTTGATTTCTTCCAATTGCTTGTTGAATGAAATTATTTCATTGTTTTCAAATGAAGCTTCTGTTTCTTGAACAAACTTCTCAATCGTGATTCTTAAGTTTAACGTTTCATTTAGTAATTTATTCAATGAATTCATTATTCTGGCCGGTAAACCATTCAACAATTTCTGGTCAACAGTTGTACTAGTGATAATAAATTCTTTAGAAGCCAACACTTGATAAATAAATATCCCGAAGGCATATGAGTCAAATTTGATAGGGAATTGTCTAATACCTTCAATGCTGCCATTTTTGACTTCCTCGGGCAACACATCCCCAAATCCTGGCAACATCTTGGAAAGACGGTAGATAGGTTGGTCGGGATCAGATGTCAAGTTCGTTAACAACTCAAATCCGAATAGCTTCCAATCACCTTGCAGATTAACGTAGACTGCACTGAACTGAATATTACCATGGAGACAGGTACACTTTGTGTTAATGAACAGTAACGCATGAGCTATACTATAGATCCCAAATAATTTGGTATCTTGTGACAACTCCAGTTGCATGTATGAGGTCAAAGGTACCACAGGTTCAGTGACGACATACAAGTAATTTTCGTTCTCAATAAAGTCAATGATCGTGATAATACCTGGAAACTTAATGAGCTTCAGTTTCCTGAATGCATTCCTTGCAAGTCGATCCCAACCTCTTTGAATATTCGTGGAATCCTTGAGGTCAAACTCGAATATAGTAACTTGGGAGCTGTCCTTTGGATTCAACCCATTATAGACGGTCCAGATCCCTTTAGAAGTCGAGGGATCTGAAATTTTATCCTTTATTGTATAAGGAATGGAAGTACCAGTTAAACTACCAAAGGTTTTAGAAAGGAAGTTCATATGTAATGTCTGTGTCTCGTTAAACTAGAACAAACCAAAATATCGCATTTTGGTTTTCTTTGTTTGTTGTGTGTGTACGTGGTACAAAAAGTATCAAGATTGCAAATATTGCGTAGTTGCGTTGGTCTTACATTAAAATCAAACTAACACTATAACTAAGTAAAACCCTTCTAATTTAAATTCATTTCCCTAATTCTGGTATCCATTTAATCCCATTCGATTTGTGCCCCTATAATTGTTGTTCATGTACTCTAATGGTTGTTGTGTAGTACCGAACTGATTCTGGCGAACTGGCGGTCCTGCGGGAGGCTGCATCAACTGCTTTCCATCTGGATTTATAGTAGCGGACTCTAAATTACTCTTGACTTGTTTTCCTCTTCCGCGTATGCCCTTGTTGGAATTCTTGTATAACTCTTTAAAATACTCCAATAATTCCTTCTCTTCCTTCGGAAGATTGTTAAGTTGTGGTCCACTAAGCTCAGCCAATTTTTGAGTTAACGCATTCAATGTACCCAAATGAAATCTGTTTTGGTGTGATTTTAAATTGCCCAATTGTGTAAATGACTTGTCACAACCATCCAATTTACATTCATATGGCTTCAAATTTTCATGGGTGAGCTTATGAGCTGCCAAATTTCCCTTCCTGCTGAAAGACCGGTTACATATATCACATGTGAAGGGCTTTTCACCTGTGTGTAATCTCATGTGAGTACGTAAATTACCTCCTTGAGTGAACCGCTTGAGACAATAGCTGCATTCAAAAGGCTTGAAGCCAATATGAGACCGAATATGCACTTCAAGGTGTGTGGTTTGTGTGAAATACTTGAAGCAGTATGGACATTGTTGACTCTTGTGCTTTTTATTTTTGGGATCCAGGAGGTCTGTTTCTCCTTCCTCAAGCCCATGTTTCTCTCCTCTACTAGTAGCAGCAAGTTCTGCAGCAAGTTTGTTTGGTCTATCAACGCCACCTACCAAACTCACAGGACGAGGCAATACCCCTTCATCCAACTCTGCTTTATCTTTTGAAAGAGAAAAGTTAGGTGACCCCATGATGCTGCCATCTGGGGCTTGTTGAATTTGATTAGTTATGCCTTTATCACGGGCCTGAATTACTAGCATCAATTGGTCAATCTTAGTAGCACCTAGCAATGGCCTTCCATCCTCTGATTTCACATATTGTTGAGCAGGTACAAGTGTCTTGTTCTCAGAATGGCTTTCAGGCTTCAAGTGGGAGGTATCATCAGTTTTCTGATCTTGCTTCTTATTTCTTTTCTTCTTGTCGGTACCTGTTAGAGACTGTGACAGATTTTGCTGAGCAAGCTGTGGCAGTATTACTTGGTTGGGGTATTGGGGCTGGTATTCCTGGTTTGCAAAATGTTGATTATTACGCATTGTAACGTTTGGAGGAACACTATTATTATATTGAGCATTAAAGCCATACTGATTTGAGACTTGTTGAAAGTTCTGAAACAATCTCTGAGGAGGTATCTGAGGCTGCGAAACTGATTGCTGGGCAAACTGTTGGTTTTGTTGAGGAAACAGGTTTTGGCCCTGGTTTAAGCGTGCATTATAAATGCTGGGAGACGTCTTAGGTGATTGTGGTTCATCGTTATACTTGGAAGTTCTGGAAGACATCGAAGAAGTTGGGGAATTCTTGTCATTTGGAACTGATAACTTATTGGATCCGTTATTTGTTACATCACCACTCTTGTTTGTGTGAGAGTTGTTTTGCTTATCCTTATGTCTTTCCTTTTCAAAAATGTCTTCTCGAAGATTTGTCTTGCCAGCAGAAGAACCAGTTGTCGATGTCGAATATCTAGCAGAAGTATCACTAGGAGTACGTTGCTGTCTCATTCCCTGCTGATCATTAATAATTTTCAAGATAGAATCTCGTCTTTGTTCATTGCTCATATTGCTAAAATCAATGCTTCCATTCGAAATCATCCCTTGAATAAATTCTGTCAAACTTCCATTAAATCCGCTTATGGAACCTGGTAACCCATTGGGATTGTTTATTGACCCATCGGCCCACATTGACAAATCAACAGAACCATACTTCGATCGAGATGGTGTCGAAGCACTCCCCTTTGATTCCGGCTGGTTCTGTTGACTCCAGGCTAGTAAGTTTCCCAAACTTTCCTTGTTCATGATGTTTTCCAACTCTTCGGTAGTGATTTGTTCTCCGTTACCTGGAAAGATAGACTGCTGGCGCTGTCTAGTTCCATTCGTATTTTGTTGTTTACTATTTGTTTGAGGGTTACTGGATGACTGTTCACTTATTGAATTGCCGTTGGAACCGGGCATTTGGATTAGAGAACTGAAGATGCTATTGGAACGCAGGGAGTATGTGTTTCCTGTGCTAGTTGAACCGGAACCGGCCGGTAAAGGAGGTTGATTTGGGTCGTAACTTGATAGATCAATGTTTGTTCTCATTTGAGAGTTTATTGGTGGTGGAAGGTAAATAGAATCACCTCTGGGTCTCATTATTGGTTGCTGTTGTTGCTGTTGTTGTTGCTGAAGCAGTTGTTGGGATTGCAGTAAGTGCTGCTGTTGCTGAATTTGGTGTCCCTGTGGTTGCAGTATGGAAGTATCTCGGGAATTTAGGTAATAGCTAGGGTAGCTAACGTCTACACTTTGTGTAGCATGCTGAAGTTGTGATTGTGGGTTTTTATTGTTGGTCAAAGGTACAGGTGGTGCTGATGTCAGATAATTGTTTAATATGGAGCTGATGGAATCTTGTCTTGCAGAATTGAATAGGAAGTTAGGTTGTGTCAGTACAGATGGGTCACTGTTGTCATTCGGCTGTGGAGGCGTAAGCCTTTGTTTTTGTAGTCCTGACGAAGACACGGCAGATTTTCCCATGATTATCAAATTGAAGTAACGGTACTAATTGGGTGAGCCTTGATGATACCTATGAAGTATGAAAAGTTATTTCAAAAATGGGTTGGTTGACGAGTCACCTTACCTACAGTGATGCTTATCAAGTGAGGGATGATCAACTTTGATTTTACATGCAGGTGTGACGACATTACGACATCGCTTTATGTCATGACCATTTTTTCAGCAAAATGTTCTAGGCCGCTTGCACTAGCATTACAGTGGCAACTGGTCATAGCCTGCTTTTTTGTGCATTGTAGCAAGTACAGCACCTTTTCTACGTCTATGTCGGGTACAATTTTTATATTTTGAGCAATATTGACTACAACATCCGCACCATTTTGTTGTTTTTATTTTTGGAGACTCTAGCAACATTACGTAACCGTATGACTATTTATGGGCATAGCCAAGACATGCGACATAAAAGAACATGTGAAAGATCACCGTGCTAAGAAGTCAATTTCAATTCATGTCATACACGAAGGGTTGAAAGTGACAAGTATTATCTTTTGAATGAGTAAACACTTGTGCTAGGCATGACGTTAGTTCCCTTACGCAACCAACCTATTGTTTGTATTTCGCAAAATTCTGAATTTTTTGAATAAATCTCATGACGTCAGTAAATTTTAAAACCTACGATATATCCCTTGGTAGTATTATAATTGTGCTTTGCTTTAATTCCACTTGATGAAGTGCATTGCTGCATGTTATTATTTTTAGTGAAATGGTTTGCCTCTTCTTTCCTTTAATTAATTCCTGCTCTACTCTATACCATTTGGGATTTCCTTTTTTGTACATTTATAAACACCCTTGCCGCAGCACCTAATTTGACTGCAAAATAACTTTCAAATTGTCAGTCATTCCACACATACATTCCACCAAAAGTTCAATATCTTCTCCATTTCTCAAGTAAAAAGAAGGTCGATATGCACTAGTAGGGTATAACATTTCATGTATCTTGTCCATAAAAATGATGGATTGCTTAAGAAATTTGCCATACTTGACAGCATTAGTTGGTAACTCTTCAAAGTTACTGATAAGTAATGACAACATGACATTTTTTATCAAGTTTGACATTTGGGTTCTGGTCAACTTGTCAACAAGATCCAATTGTAGTTTGGTGTAATATTTCTTAAATTTTTGCTCAACTTTATCTTGTGAAATCAACTCCCTGTGGTCACCTACTAAACTTTTTAATTGCTCAATTTCTTGAATAAAATTGTTATTGTCCTTATTGTGATGCCTTTGCCAGTTCAATTCGTTACTTAATTCCTCAGTAATTTTGTTTGATCTAGCCAATTCGGTCCTTATTTGTCTATTTTCTGCCTTAAGATCATCATTTTCTTTCTTCAACTTGGCATTTTCCTGCACCCATGCTTCATTGACTGATTCAGCCTCCTCCGCAAGCGAATTGACAGTTATGTCAAGTTCAGTGGCTTGTTGTTTTATTTGAGAAGCATTTAAATCGATTTTCAAATCTAAATTCTCTTGCTTCAAACGTTCAATTTCTTTCTCTAATTCCTTTATTTTAGAATGAGAAACAAGTTTGGAATCTTCATATTCTCGTGAATGAGGTGGTGTCGTTATTGGAGACTCAATGTTTTTGAGCACACTTCCTTCATGATTAACGGTTTTTGACTTCTGTGAATGTCCATCTAGACTGAAATGATCAACATCTGAGTATTCTGCATTGATTGAGTTGGTGTGACTTTTGATGGGGGTGATGAAGATATGTTTTTGTTGTCCCAGTGGGAACTTAAAATTGTCCTTTGCAGTTTCTTGAGATATCAAAGTCACGATAGACTCTTTGATCTTGTCACTTATTTGTTCACTAAAGCGCGGTAATATACCGTTAAGTAGTTCATCAACACTGAGCTTTGAAGTGAGTGGTTCTGGAGAACGCCTTTCGTTTACGGTTGTATCGCCAAGTTTAGATTCATCTTCGTCAATATTGTCCAAAATATCCTTATAGTTCCATTTCTTTGTTGGTCTTGTTAACGGGGTTGATTGTGATGAAAAAGGTGATTTGGTAAATGGCTTTTTGGCAGTGGTAGTAGTAGAAGTGGTAGTATTGGTAGTCTCTTTCAATGGTGGTTTCTTGTCGATTTGATGGGCCAAGTCAAGCAAAACTGAGGTATTCTCAGGCGTATGATCCGAAAAGCTTGTAGCAGATAAGTCAGTCTCATCTTGTGATAAGTGGAGGTACGACTCCGACATCGTATGTGACATCTCCCAGTCTTCGCTCATGATATTTGTTTGTAAACAACGCGTGCGAACAATTACAATACGAAACGTTTCGTCACTTCCTATAAAAAAACAGAGCTGAGAAAGACAGAAGCTCGACAGAAATAACAATTGAATAGGATGAGTAGGATATTCCTTTTAAGCGTGAGTTGGCAATGTTATAGGATTCCTTATGGAATGCCGCCAGAAGTTCGTGTCACTGAACCAGCAAAATAACCAATTGCGTATTCAACAAACAGACAGGCTTTATCTTTTTATTAATACGCTGTAGATTAGCGGTACCTTATATTCCTACCCATAGTATCCTAGCCTCTTTTATACCATTCATTGGATAGTGTTCTTGAATGAATAAGTTTCTGCTTATCTTGTCGGTGCACGCACGTACACGCAGACTTTCTATACCATCAAAAATTTTCCATATTGCATATCATCGCAACACTCTCAAGAATGGCTGACATCGATACACACATGGAAGACGAGAACGAATACGACACGGACAAGATCAGATTGTTGCCTGGTGCTTCTGGTGATGGCTCTGCTTCATCCTTCCAAATAGTTGACGAAGATCATACTCTCGGTAATGCCTTGCGTTACATCATTATGAAGAACCCCGAAGTTGAGTTCTGTGGCTACTCCATTCCTCATCCTTCCGAAAACAAATTAAACATCAGAATTCAAACATACGGTGATATAACGGCATTAGAAGCATTACACCAAGGCTTGGACAACTTGGCCGAAATGTGCGAGACTATTGAGGACAAGTTTATTGATGCTGTGGATGCCGGACGCTACAAGACTGTCGAACCTTAGGCGCTCCGGTTGTCTACATCCAATTAATGAAGCAAGTTAAATAATAATTCCTCGGAGCCATATTAGAAGTCTCTATTTGCATCCCCTCAAAGTACCAGTTATGTAATATACGATAAATTTGATCCCGTTATTATGTATAGTCGGTAACTGAACTCATCACCAGCATTTTTCCGGATTAGGTAGTCGAGAAATAATTTCTTTTTTTTCTCTTGCCCTTCGCAAAACTTTTTTAGTTACTTATAAAAAGGGCATCTCATCCCGCACAAATATTCTTTATCTCCCTTAAGTATTTAGAGAATAATGTCTTACAATAACGACTCTTACAGTAACGGTGGTTACAACAACGGTGGCTACAATAATGGTGGTTACAACAACGGGGGTTACAGCAACGGTGGCGGTTACGGCGGTCGTGGCGGCAATGGTGGCTACGGAGGTGGTCGTGGTGGTCGTGGCGGTCGTGGAGGTAACCGTTATGACGAAAGAATTGAATTAACTGCTCCAGAATGGGATCTTGACAGTTTGCCAAAGTTTGAAAAGAATTTTTACGTTGAACATCCTCACGTCAGCTCTCGTACCGAGGCTGACATCGCTGCTTTCAGAAAGGAAAACGAAATGGTGTGCTACGGTACCGACATTCCAAAGCCAATTACTTCCTTCGATGAAGCTGGTTTCCCAGATTACGTTTTGAACGAAGTGAAGGCTCAAGGTTTCCCAAACCCAACTGCTATCCAATGTCAAGGTTGGCCTATGGCTTTGAGTGGTAGAGACATGATTGGTATTGCCGCTACTGGTTCTGGTAAGACTTTGTCTTACTGTTTGCCATCTATAGTGCATATCAATGCTCAGCCTTTGTTGAGCCCTGGTGACGGTCCTATTGTGTTGGTATTGGCTCCAACTAGAGAATTGGCTGTTCAAATTCAACAAGAATGTTCCAAGTTTGGTTCTTCTTCTAGAATTAGAAACACCTGTATCTATGGTGGTGCTCCAAAGGGACAACAAATCAGAGACTTGGCCAGAGGTGTCGAAATCTGTATTGCTACTCCAGGTAGATTGATTGATATGTTGGAAATGGGTAAGACTAACTTGAAGAGAGTTACTTACTTAGTCTTGGATGAAGCCGACAGAATGTTAGATATGGGATTTGAACCACAAATCAGAAAGATTGTTGACCAAATTAGACCAGATCGTCAAACTTTGATGTGGTCTGCTACTTGGCCAAAAGAGGTGCAGAACTTGACCAGAGACTACTTGAAGGACCCAATTCAAGTTACTATTGGTTCTTTGGAATTGGCTGCTTCCCACACCATCACACAACTTGTCGAAGTTGTCACTGAATACGAAAAACGTGACAGATTGGTCAAACATTTGGAAACTGCAACAGAAGATAAGACTGCTAAGGTTTTAATTTTTGCTTCCACAAAGAGAATGTGTGACGATATCACGTCATACCTTAGAGCTGATGGATGGCCTGCTTTGGCTATTCACGGTGACAAGCAACAAAGTGAAAGAGACTGGGTATTGAAGGAATTCAAGTCCGGTAAATCCCCAATTATGGTGGCTACTGACGTTGCTGCCAGAGGTATTGGTACGTATAATTTTTGACTTTTTACTAACTTGATTTATTTTAACTAGGAATGGGGAATGGAAATGAGAAATGAGAAATACGGACACAGATGAATTGGCTTGATGGTTTTCTAAGTGATGTTAGAGAATTGTCGCTGTTCCTCTGGTGAAAAAAATGGAATGAAAAAGAAAAGACAATTGAAGGAAGGTGTGTGGTATAGATACTACTCAAGTAATAGGCAGTGCGGGCATTGTGTATTGCTTTTCCCTCAATGAAAGGAGAGATTTATTCATATATAAGGAAAGCAGTCTTAAAGGGAGTACCTTTATTATATTATATTTTTTGATCTGGGAAAGCTTGGAAATTTTCTTTTACAATGAAGATTGGATGGAATTGGCTCAATGATTACTTGCAGACAGTTGAAATTTGTATTTTTTTAACAGTTTAGTGCTAGAGCCTGTTTTTGAAAGAAAAGTTGACCAGCGACAGCAATTCTTAAGTTGGCAAAATTTGCCGACGGGAATTGTATGAAGATCAGATATGTAATGCTTTCTATATGATTAAATAAAAACCAACTACTCTCCTTGAGAATATTCCTGATTTTTGTATCTTGTAGCGATCCCAAACGAGTTAAAATGAAGAAAGAGAGAGAGTAAATTGAGGCAGAAATACTAACAACTCAGATGTCAAAGGTATCACTTACGTTTTTAACTTGGATATGCCAGGTAACATTGAAGACTACGTTCACAGAATTGGTAGAACTGGTCGTGGTGGGGCTACTGGTACAGCTGTTTCTTTCTTCACCGAAGCCAACTCCAAGTTGGGTGGTGACTTGTGCAAGATTATGAGAGAAGCTAAGCAGAACATTCCAGCAGAATTGCAGAGATACGACAGACGTGGCTACGGTGCTCATATCAGATACGGCCGTGGAGGTCGTGGTGGCCGTGGAGGATACGGTGGTCGTGGTGGCCGTGGTTATGGTGGTCGTGGTGGTGGTTACCAATCTGGTTCCAACACCGCTCCATTATCTAACCGTCGTTTCTAAGTTGATTGGTATTATTTATATGACAAGTGTATATTATAGAGTTTAATTTTCACAAAGTGCTACATTCTGAGATATTTCATGCGGTTAGATTATATAATTTTCTTTTTTTGCAATAATATTATGGTGCGGTCTTGATGTAAACTGTGTAAAATTTCACATGCACTCAACAATTAACACATAATCTGGGGCCCAAGTTCCGATCTGGCTTTCCGACCGTTGGAAATATCGGTCTTCGTAACTCGGGTATTATTTCATACAATCTGCTTGACTATTTAACCTGAAGCCTCCGCTGTTTTTTTAGATCAAATAAGCCCGAGAGGAATTACTAAGCGTGCCTCATTTGTCAGAAATAATTCCCATTTACCCCAGTATTTCTCTTATACTCGAGAACGTGCACTAGTGGGTTGAATTTTTCAAGATCTCTTCTTCAGTCACACGATAATAAGCTGTTTCGGTGTGTAATTGTGTGAGCTCCACTTTTCGTTCCTCAATTCAATGTCAGTATCCTCCACAAAAACCAAAGTCATGGCTAAAGATACTACCCTTACAGGAGCCAAGGGCGTTACCTTCGGTGGCGAAACATTTGTGGTTCCTGAGACTCACGATATGGTCCAAACCCTCTTTGACCCCAGTGTCTGTAAATCACACGCTGAGGTTATTGTGTTAATTTTGCTTGCAGCAAATACAGGGGTATTTCTCCTTGTTGATGACAATGCAACCCGGATCAAGATATTTATTGGTCTCTACGTATTCTGGCGTTTGTCTTACAACTTTGGAATTGGTTACTTGCTTCATTCGCAGTCCAATGATCATAAAATGGTTAAATGGGCTAGAAATTTTGCAGTCTTTGACATGAACAACAAATCTATCTTGGCTCGTATCATACAAGCAGAAATACGCTCACAGAGAGGTGATGACTACAAGTTTTCTTCGTTCCCTGATGAACTCAGCACCTGGTTTATCTTCCGTAAGTTTGTTGATTTAATATTGATGCTGGACTTCACTACATTCATGTGTCTTGTGGTGGCTTGTTCCATTGACGATAATAACCAATTCCTCCACGGCCAAGCCTCATGGTTGGTATACTCAAGATTGATTATTGGCTCCATACTTATTGTTTTCAACTATTGGGTCAAAGTCAATGCCCATAACACCATTAAGGACTTTGCTTGGTACTGGGGGGACTTCTTCTTCCGCCAAATTAACAACGAGGAATTGATCTTTGATGGGGTTTTTGAAATGGTACCACACCCAATGTACTCTGTTGGATACGTTGGCTACTATGGATTTGCCCTCATTGCTAAGTCATACACCGTTTTGGTGGTTGCTATCTTTGGCCATTTCTTACAAATGATCTTTTTGCATTACATTGAAAACCCTCATATCGATAAGATTTACGGACCATCAATGAATGAGATTAACCTTATCAAGCTTCTCAAATTAAAAGACTTGAAGGACTTTGATAATCTTGAGCCAATGGTTGGGCTTTCCAATGTCAATCTCTTAAGAGCTTCCGATATCATTAATCTTATTCTTATCGGTACTTACGCTATTATTATCCCCTTGTTTACTAATATCCCCAACAAGTATTTGTTCTATTTGGCAGTTGGAATCAAATTATTTGAGTCGTTTTCGATTAATATCTTTTTGATATTACAGAGTCACTTCAAGTTTTTTACCAAGTGGTACTTATCTATGGACATTCCTGTTGACAAGTCCTTGAATAACTGGGCAATATTTTACAATTCATTGATTAATTTGACTTATGCCACTTTGTTTGGTTATAACTTGCAGCACTTCGTATCACATGGCTTTGCCACTGACGACCTTTTCTTTAATGATTGGCTTTCCTTAAGAGTTTTTCTTGGTTTAACATTGATTGCTACCCAAACATGGATAAACTCATCGATAATTGACCTGATTGGATACTTTGGATGGTTCTATGGCGACTTCTTCATTCCTAGATCTCAAAGAGCATTGAATAATTTGACCAAGGCTGGTGTATACCGTTATTTGAACAATCCAGAGCAAATATTTGGTGTTTGTGGGGTTATGGGTGTTTTTATCATGTCCCCTTCGGCTGAAAACTTGTTTTTAACTCTGTTATGGGTTCTTAACAATTTTATCAGAATCAACTTTATTGAGAAGATTCATATGATCAAGATATATGGCGAGCAGGAAGTGTTGAAAGACTCTGGTGTTACCAAGACTTTCAAGAAGCACTTGATTCCAGATCTCATACAAAGAAGATTGACTAATGATGCTTCCCCAAGTTCAAAAGAAGAGTTTTTAAATGCCAGAAGAAGAAAAAGTTCCATTACTGAATCGTTAGATTCCTTTATTAAAGAATTGAGAACCTCAAACACTAAGTTATCCAGACAAAGCATTATTGAATTGTCTCAAAATTTGGACTTCGAAAATTCAGGGTACCAGTTACATATTAAGGGGTTACAAAACACTGAATCCACTAACACTAACGAATATACCCCAAAGTATATTGATATTGGTACTCCTATTGAGATTAGCTGGTCTGGTCCTGAAAACAGCCATTCTAAGAAAGACTGGATTGGCTTATACAGAATTGCACAAACGTCCTACTCGCGTACAAAAACAGTGATTTCTTCAGCTGGTCGCTGGGTCTGGTGTTCTAAAGCTGAAGGCACAGCTATTTTCGATGGTTCTAAATTGTTCTGGGAAGAAGGTGTCTACGAGTTTAGATATCACGCTGATGGCAAGCATGGGGTGTCTTATATTTCGGAACCGTTCGAGATTAAGATAGCTAAGGTCGGTGTCCCCCTCCATAAAGAAGAATTGGATGGGTTTTCTCACCAGTTGAAGAGTCAAGTCTTCGACAAGTTGTTGAAACTTGATTCAGTTGACACACCAATCTCAAGGGCTGCCAATAAGACTGAGAATGTTGTTCAGGTGTACACTTGTTTGGGGTACTTGATATCAAAATGTACTGATATCAAAATCAGTTCTAAAGTGTTCTTGAATGACGATAATGAGTCAGATGGTTTAACTATACGTAAATTGGCTGACAAGTTAATTCATTTCAAGACGGTATTGGAGGAGCTTTCTTTCACTGATGTATCAGAAAAGAAAGAGTTATGATATTTTCAACTTATTGTATGGAATTCAACAAATACGTATTAAAATTTGCTCTCACTCTCTTGGACATGCTGTTACAATTGTCAATGGTTGTGCTCAAGACCTCTTCTTGTATTGAATCATTACCTTCAAACCATATTCCAACGATTTCATCATTCCTCATATTCATAAAACTGACTAGGGCATTGATACCCTCTTCTTCTGAATCACTTACATCAGCAACAGATACCCCGTCCACCATCATGACATGACCAGCGGTAACAATATCTTTTAATTCAATTCCTGAATCCACCAATGCGAGTGAAGAACAATTAACAACCCAATTTACCAAGTTTAAGAGTGATGCTTTGGATTCAGTGTTTGGTTCTGTAGAAATTATGGTGACAAATACATCAATTGTAGATTTTGGATACTTTTCCAATACAATTGATGGTAAAAGACTGGTTTCAATATAGGATGAAATGCGTTGTTCGATGTTGGAAAGGCCTGTACGAGAGTTTCCTCCAACACTATTCAGCTGGGTATTGCTAATGTTGTTAAATACTGCTTCATATGGCTGAACAATATATGGTAAGAACTTTACCTCTGCCAGAAAAGAAGCTCGTTCCACAAATGAACCTCTGATTGGACGTGGTCCATACACCAGGACTTCAACAATAGTGTTTCCAACTTCCAAATAAGCAGATCCATTGGCATTTTCAATTATTCCTGTCTTTATGAAGAATTTTCTTATCTCATCGTTAGCTCTTTGTGCTTGCTTCTTAGGATTTAATTGTTCAACATCCCCGGCAGAGGAGATCCCAATACTAGGTATGATTGTATTTGGAGGACCGACTAATCTTCTTCTTTCAGACATTTAAGAGTGCTATATAAAAATGAGCTTGTATAGCGAGCTAAACTTTTTTTAAAGTCAACTAAAAAAATGGTTGAACTATTTCAAACTCAACTCCAGTTGATAAGTTTTGAATGAAAGTCATCGGTAGTGTGGATTTTTTTCGTAATCCTGCACACATACGGAGGATTTGTATAGCTGCAAAAAAGGATATCGTAAATATTATTGATTAAAGTATATAAGATCTAGCATATAAGATCTAGTATGTTAGATCTTGAATAATATATTTCAATTCGTCGTATTGTCATAAGTGAATTGGGCATTTAAATTAACAGGATTGAAAGGATCCAAAGATTCCAAGCTGTTGAAATCACCAAGTTGAGAAAAGTCAAAATCAAGATTCATTTCTGGAAGTTGAGAGTTGTAGAGTGAGGAAGAAGTAGAACCTGGGCGAATTGTTGGCTCAGGTACTGCTTGTGCAGATAACTCCTCCAGTTTGAATGCCAGTTTAGCGTTTTGTTGCAACATGTATGGTGGCAATATACGACCAAATATTTGGGTATCTAAACGATCGAAAACTCCAGGAAGATATTCGACTTGTTCTGATTTCACTGATGAATCTTCGGAAAGAATTTGTGCATTTGACTGTGATCGACTTGAAACTGAAGGTTGCAAATTGTTGGCTTGTGTCATTTTCAAGGAAGGTTCTGCTAGTTCTCTGTCCGGGGAAAGATGGGTTAAAGATGCAACACTATCATAATTAGAGCCATCATTAGTTTCAGTCGCAGATTCCTTATCTAGTTCGTTCTCATTCTCATTATCCATGGTTGATATACTCAATGTAGGATGGATAGTAGATGCTTGTATAGCAGATATTTCATCAAGCTGCTTATGTTTCTGCAGATACGCAGTATATTGATTTGAAGGTGTTGAATTTGAAGAAGCATTATCACTGCCAAAATTATTTATCTTGTCGAAATTCTTGAAAGTGGACTGAACCGTTTCACTCATGAAACTGGCTTTATATGTTGGTTTCACATCTGCAGTTTGTGGGTTCTGATCCAGTCTCATTCTGGAAGAATCTGCCGTCCGTCTATTCAATTGCTCAAAGAGATTGTTAAGAATATGATAAATTCTTAACGACGCATTTGAATTATTCTTTAAGTTGTCCAAGACTTTCTTTCCAATTTCAATGTCTTTTTTAATCATGTCGATATTCAAGTCATCATCGAACAAAACACCAGCATAGTTGACCCCGGAGGAAGAATTATTATAGTTTGCAAAGTGGTAGTAATAAATAAGACAGGCAATGGAAAAAAAGATGGTGTACATAGAGAACCAATAAGTACCCACCAATAAATCTTGATCTATCATCTTGTTTGCAAGCTTCACAACCATTCTTGCAACTTTAATACAATTTCTTCCTCTAATTAAAGATCTTGGATCTGATGTTTGCATATACGATACACCATTGCTGATGTAATGAATGAATGGACGATACAACATAATTTGGCAGTTCAAGAACGCAAGGTGGATATAGTGATTTGCCATAACGTATTTTTCCGGAATCTCCCGTATTCTCAGCGAGTTAGGATCGTTTGGTTTCAATTCAGCTGGTAAACTATCCAACCATGCCTTTAACTCCACCTCCAAGTCAGTCACCTTTGAATGAATATGATCAGGGGTGAGTGGAGTTGTCTGCAGGCTTTTGACTTTGATTGGATACAATTGTTTGATGATATGTGAAATAATAAACATCAATTTGGTATGGTAATTGGCACATCCAGCTGAAGATAAGCGCCCTTCTTGCTTGTCATATAAGTAACTTTCTCTAGTAATGTTTTCGTCATCAAGGTCTTCTGGAAATTCTTGATCGATTTCGTCATCATTAATGGAGCCCGGTAACCCTAGCAACGAATTGATATAGATATCCATTTTGTAGATGGTGTAGAAGAGTCTCTTTCGGGTATCCATTTCGATAGGATCCAACTTACGTTTTGACTGGAAAATTGACAAATTGCGATGTAAACCTTCCTTCAATGCACTTCTGAGAGCAATGCCAATATATGAATAACAGGTAGACAACCTTGCTGAGCATTGTAGGTAGATAATCATCATGACAATGGTTTGAATAGAGTTAATATCACCGACATTGGTGATATCAATAAGTTTCCTAGCTTCCAAAAAGTATTTGAACCCATCATCTTCCAAGTGTTCATTTACAGTAGCGGAAGTCTTCGATGATTTGCAGAAAATCGAACCACACGCTAAAAGAGAGTATAGAAAGGGAAGAAACTTTTGCTGTCGATCACCGTAGTTTGAAGGATCAATTGAATAAAGAAGCTCAACTTCCTCTAATAGTGACGGACGATGATAAAAGCGAAAGAGCACACAAGCTTTGTTCCAAGTGGTGTAGATCAACTGAAGTGCGGTTTCCTTATCAGGCAAGATTAACTTAAATTCTAGTATTGGAGAATCAATGTTTGATGATTCTGATGGATTTCTGCTGTGTCTAATCTCAAAGTCGTTCTCCAAATACAGATCAGATATTTCATTCAAGGTCTTATTCGAACTTACTGCTTTTCTGAGCTTATCCAAATCAATATCCATAACATTAGTTTCGTTAAGGCAGTTTAGTTTCAATTTGGGTAACAAGATATTGAGGATGTTCTGACAAGCAATCAAGTTATTGGTGATGTTAATTGAGGATAAATTAATAGTGGAATTCCCACCCACAACAGCAGCTGCAGCAGCTGCCACCTTTAGTACTGCTGTAGATGCCAGTGAAGGTACGGGTATTCCACTATTTTTCTTGTTTCTGATATTCGGCCGGTCGTATGTACATTTGTATGAGTACACCGTGCAATGAATACACGGCTGGTTCCCGTCACATTTCACCTTTTTCTGTCGACAAGTATCGCATGCTCGGGTGACTCGCTTTCTTTTGAGATCCTGTTTATTTGATATCATTGGTATCACTGGCTCAGCTTCCCTTTTAGTAGTCATAGTTCGATACTTTTGGTAGGATAAATGTAGAGAGGAAGAAGTGAAATTGAAAAAAGTTGCTATCCAGTAAATCTTTAATGATAAATGCAACAAAACAGACTCTTACTTCAATTAAATTATATGTACGCTGTATCAATGATTAAAGTAGCTTGTATTCGGAAAGTACTATGAAAACATTAGTAAAAGTTCGTTACTAAGAGGTGTGCATATACACAACCTGGGAGCATCTTTGCGTTTGACGTTGTCTGGTACAAAGTGACTCAAGATTTAGTAAAAAAAATTACTGTAGAAAAAACAGCTTACGTATTGCAACGTTACCTCCGTAAAATTCGATTAAACTAAACACATGCTTTCCTAATTAGATATTTTTATCGGTTTGTCTAGTAGATGTCCCATTCTTTCAATCTTTGTACTCAAATAGCCTTCTATTTCTTTGGAGTTTATTCCGTCGTTGCCGGACCAAGCTAAAGGTATCATAGGCTTTCTTTCCAATACCTTAACTTGCCTTTCTTTCCCTTCCACAGCCACAATTTTATCGGGGTTATTCGTAAGAAGCTTTATTTCCACCAATCCTAAGTCAAGGAGAATAGCAGTAGCCAAAGAAAAGTCCCTGGCATCAGCTGGGTGTCGCAACATCAAGTTGGCCTGGACAGTATCGGCGCCCAAGTCCTGTAAGTTGTAGGCTTTTAATTTTTCACCAAGACCAATACCACGACCCTCTTGCCGTAAGTAGACCATACATCCATGGCCGTCGGCACCCATTATTCTTCCTGCTTCATCAAATTGTTCACCACAGTCACAACGAGCAGACCATGCTGTTTCTCCAGTATAACACTCAGAGTGTATTCTTACAAGGACAGGATCTTCCCAAGTGTTTTTGTCTCTCACCAAGTTTCCTTCGTCATCAAAGTGCAACTGTAAATTGCGAACCTTATCGTGATCAGCACTGGTTCGTCCTGGATAAAGACTTCCAACATAAGCCCCCCTGGTCATGCGATCCTGCTGTGTTTCGCCCGCACACCGCTTGAAAAGGGTCTTAGAGCGGATATCCTCACCAAAAACGATGGCTAGATGCTCCTTGTTATCGACATTGTTCTCGTACAAATGTAAAAAAATTTCTGCACCCTGAGTAGTTGGGATACGGGCACGAGCAAGACAGTTCACCACTGGCAACAGGCTAGGAAGTTGTTGCCTGAGAGCATCGGCGAATTCTGGCGGTGGTACTGGCACTGCTGAGGACTCGGTTGGGGTAAGAGTAGGTGAAACCAACGGGATCTGAGAGAAATCCGCGGTCGGCACACCGGTGTTCGAAGTAGGGTGTTCACTCATGAAAGATGTGTAAATGGTATGCTGTATATGCTGTAGATGAATGTGTGCTTCTGGAGGACTTTGGGTGGTATGTATATGTTTGTACGTCCTAACAAACGATATTATATATTTATTTGTAAGGTCTGAGTTAATCCTCCAATGATTCTTTACTGCGCATTACTAATTTTGGTACATAATGTCGTTTCGCATTACAAATCATATGCCATGGCCCGCGGCAGTGGGGGACGTGACATTTTTATTGAATATTTCTTATCCACTCCACCAATTCAGATTTATTGAACAGCTCCACATTGGGAACATATTTGTCAGCCACCATCTGCTTCTTTAACAAAACTATCGCGGGAATCTGACTACCCACAGCATACGTCATCATTAATTCTTGGCCACCCTCGGTGTCACATAAAATGTTGACCAAGTTAACATCAACACTTCCAGGATACTTTTGCTGGTCGCTTAGCAACTCAAACAACGCCAGTGTAATGACATTCGACTTTTCTTCAGCATAAGTAAAGTTTAAAAGTGTAGGCTCTTTAAAGTTGACATAGTCCTGCAATTCGCTGCTGCGACTCACGTAAGGCTCAAAAATCCGGTTCTTCGTGGTGATTTCACTGGGCTTGGGCGGATAAACCAATCTCTGCGACTTCCAGGCAGTAAACCAACCTGAGAAATACCCACGCGCTAATCTAGGACTCGAATGGACTGATCTAGTTACAAACATTGTATGTATTGTTTCAAGTTTTCAGGATTACCTTTGAAATTGTGTTAGCAATCTCGGCTATATACAGTTTATAATCGTTCTCCCTTCAGTTCTCGTCCCAACCGTCCTTCCACCTCTGTTTCCACAAGTTACAATCAAATTTGGGCTTACCCAACTTACTGTTGACAGCATTGTGTGCATCACACAACCACCGTCCAAAATTGTCCTGAGTCTCAACGACGGGCTCATTCTCCACCAAGTAAGCCTTGAAATCAGCACCACAACTCCAACACGGATAAAAATTCCCAAACAACTTCAAAAATTGCTTGAGGTCCTGCTGCTGCTTGCAATCCGGCTTTTCAGGATATGTAGCAGCAATCGAGTGTAGTAAAGTCCATGAAGATTTTCCTAGAACCTCTACATCTGGTGGAGGGATTTTATCATATACTTCACTGGTTTCCTTCACAGCCGATTTGACTGGCTTGGACTTGGCAGTACCCGGCTTAGAAGTGCCCATGGCCGATTGGAAATCTAATAAAGAATTGCACGACCGACATCTGACATTGTTAGAGATGAATCTAATATTGAAGTTTTGAGTGAACACTTACGGTTTCCCATCCTTGTCGTAGACAATTTTACGACCAGAAGCACCAAATTCAGGCTTTGTCTCCGTCTCAGCTGTAGGCATGATTGAAATTTAGTGGCAATCTGGAAAATGTAAGCATTTATCATCACGATTTCTGCATATAAACATTAGCACTGGGTTAGCTGCAAATAGTTGTTAAACTGGCAGAACTTTGTTGTATGTAACAGTATCTCTGTTGTTGAATAAAATGCTATATAATCTATTTCTTTTCAGCTTCTAATTTATTGATGAAATCCGTTCTTTGTCTGATGACTTCATCACACAAATCACCAATCTCCTTTGTGACAATGGCTGATCTGGCAGTATAGAATTCAGTCAAATCATACTTCAAGCCGTGGTCCTGCTCGTATTCCCAAGCTTGCTCAATCATCTCAAACTTATCGATATCCTTGACATATCGAGCCTCTAAGGTTCTGATTTCCTCATAGTCCAACCAAAGTTCAATAAGCTCATTCGAGAAGGTTTCATTGTATGGCTTGATCAACTTAGAGAGATACTGAACAGACTCCCATTCTCTTCTATGCTTTTCCTGTTTTGAAACGCCCCCGAATGGAGTAATATCACCCACCAATGCCTCGGCAATATCGTGCACCAATGCGATCTTGACACAAGTATCACGGTTCACTTGCTTATTGGGAATACACATAGAGATGATGGACATCCGGTACATGTGGTCACTAATACTTTCAACCTCATCTAGTGGTACCTCGCGATCTACCCAGCCAGTACGCTTTTGAACTTTCAAAAGACGTACGATTTGAACGAATGCAAGTATGCTATTATTGTGGTCCTTGGTCAAGAGCTGCTCAAGGTGTGGTGGAATTGCATCTTGTGGCTTCCAAATGTTCTCAGTAGTGTCTGAGGCTAATCGGTTAGTTGTCATTTTTGAAATAGGAATTCGCCAAGTGTTGATGAATCATCGAGATTTCTGTTTACCTTTCGCACTTCTGAAAAACGATGACCTTCCTCTCAATTGCAGAGAAACACCAGCAAATAATTCGCTACCTGGACCTTATAGGCAAATTTTTACAGAAGAACTACTCATTACCGTTTATCGACATTATATATTTGTTTAATACAAAATGTTAGTAACTTAAGCAACTAATTCAACGACACCACCGGCAGCTCTGATCTTTTCTTCAGCCAACTTAGAAACGAATCTAGCCTTGACGATGACTGGGACTTGTGGTAATCTACCCTTACCCAAAACCTTACCGAAACCGTGAGCCAAGGTGTCAATGACTGGGGCAGCAGAGGTAGAAGATGACTTCAAGTATTCGTCCTTCTTTTCAGAGTCAACCAAGGACCACAATTTGTCCAAGTTGATTTCTGGTCTCCAGAAGTGGTTACCTTGCTTGTGGAAGTATCTCATACCAACCTTACCGAAGTAACCTGGATGGTACTTATCCAAGTTGGTTCTGTGGTGGTGTTGACCACCGGCCATACCACGACCACCGGGATGCTTTCTGTGCTTACCAATTCTACCCTTACCGGCTATAATAGTTAGTATTTCATGTCAAATAGAAAAATGTATGTCTCCAGTAGCTCTCTTCAAAAAAACATTTCACTGTTCCATCTCTCCTTTCTTCGAACAGTCGTCATCCATCGATTATGTTTCTAGTTGATGCTTCTGATGATCATTATTAGTTGTTACATACCAGAAACGTGGCCTCTGTGCTTTCTGGTCTTAGTTAATCTGGTTGGCATTGCTAATGTGAAGTAGACTAATAACCTTTGTAAAAAACTCAAGCGTGTTATACAATCGATAAATTTTTTCGGAATGGTACCAAGGTGAAAAATTTGAAAGTTGTGCATATAAAACGTAATTTATCTATATGCATACCATTAATAAATACTCTTGTAGGGCTTAAGCCCTATTAGAAACACGTGCTAAATATTTTTAAACTTTTATTTTAGTTCTTTTTAGATTGGCTGCGAAATTGCGTAGAAGGACATCTTGTCATACATACGTTTAACTAGAATGGTTGGCCCAAACTTCTTCATATGTACGGAATCCCTTTGTTTCTGGGATATGGTTGTCAATAAACCAGTAACTTACCACACACATAAAGCTGAAGATGAAGTAGACACCTCCACCAAGCCAGGTTTGTTTCAAGATAGGGAATAAGAACCCAACTACAAACGTAGCGATCCAATTCATCGTAGTTCCCCAACTCTGTGCCAGTGCCTTTGCTTTAGGTTGAGTGACTTCACCAACTAATAAAAATGGAATTGGACCCATTCCAATAGCAAAGAAGGTGATATACGTAAAGGTACCGATGATTGATAAAACTGAGCTGGTGGTTATAATTCCACATCCCATAACTGCCGACAGAATTCCCAAGAATGTGACCGAAGTAAGGAGAAGTGGCTTTCGTCCTAACTTATCAACAATAGTGGCCGATGCAAATGTTACCACAACATTAACAATTGATACCAAGCAACAGATTAAAATGGCTGAGTCCGGGAAGATAGATATCAAAACCGAGACTCCATAGAAAATGATGGAATTGATCCCATCAAATTGCTGAAGTACCAAAATTCCAGTTGCTACTAATCTTGAGTTTTTGTATTCGCTCGATGTCAAATATTCCTTCAAAGAAACAGGGGAGCTACCTCCACTCTCTGGAGCCTCTCCTGTTTCTACGTCAGCGTTATTCAACAAAGTCGAACCTTCCTCTGAATCTTTCCAACTATTGACTTCATTTTTTGAGTCAATATAGTTACCGCCTCTGAGCCTATGCAATGCCAAGAAGGCTTGAGTGTGGTGACCATTGTTCAATAACCAAATTGGAGATTCGTCAAGGTAAAGAATAATCAACACAAAGTTAATAGCTGACAATACCGCGGCAGTAAGCAATAATAAACGCCAGTCATTATTATTGCACCACCACAATGCTAATACTTGAGTGAAGAGAATACCAATGTTGATCGAGAATTGGTTCATAGAACCTAACAATCCCTTGCAGTCTGCTGGGGATAATTCGTTGATCAACACTGCAGTGATAACCAATGCAGAGCCAGCACCCAATCCAGAAATAAACCGTCCAAGCAAGAGTGTGTAATAAGAATTGCTAATTGTGTTCAAGATAGATCCAAAAAAGAAAAGCACGCAGTGCAACAATGATGTCTTCTTGCGACCTAACTTATCTGCCACGGTACCAGCATAGAACGAACCAGCTAATCCTCCAATACTAAAGATAGAAGTTACCAACCCAACTTGTTTTGTTCCCATATTGATGCATTGCTTGAAGCCACGCAGCCCAAACAAAGAGTCGTAATAGGGAATGTTCCCCGTCTTTTGTTCACGGCAGGAAATGATTCCCTCAGGGGAATTCAATTCCGCCATGTGATAACCAAATTGAAGTGAACCTAAACATACAATGGCAACTGTGGCTACCAATTGCATCGTAAGACTCGATTTAGACAGCATGGTCAATTAATAGATATTTCTTTTGTATTAGGTGTTAACTTTCTGGGGCAGAGAGGGGTTCTTAAATAATGTGTAACATCCTGTACACAATAGATAAGGTGGTTTCCTCGACTAGGCTCCTCCTTCCTTCTAGGGCCGAACTCTCGACTATTTATCCTTTCTATTACTTATTTACTAGTTAATTATACAATTGGTAAGAAGTTGCCGATAATCATCATAGGGATACCAAAAACATCTCTTTTTAATGTCCACATGCAACCAGTACGAATTTTCACGTCTGGGTTAGGTGTCAATAATGTACATTCTGTCATTGTAGCTCCCAAGAAATCACCAAAGGCTATTCTCAGAAACAACTGAAAGTATTCTACGACAGATTTATCATCTAGCAACTCGACAATAAACTTTCTCTTTTGTCCAAGAAGCTGGTCCTTAGTCCAGCCTGTAAGAATACAGAACTCGCTGCCAACATAGGCAATCTCTCCCGTCCGCCTCCACACAATGGTTGGTGTAGCACTAACTCTAATAAAGTTATCATACGTTAAAAGAGTCCTTTGAAACTGTTGTTCCATAAAAATCAAATCACCTTCTTTCAAAGAATTGGTACATGCAATAAAACTAGGACGGTACGCAGCCATTGATTCTGCCATTTTAACTAACATGGGCTTGGAAAACCGGTTTCGCAAGTATGCAATGAGAGAGTGAAATCCTGGGGTGTATGAGAAGGGCTTATTAACCTTGGCATAAATTTCTTCTGGCTCTTTGAATAGTACCTCGCTCTCATGGTTAGCGTAACTGTTGTCATCAGGGACGATACCTATTGTGAACGAAAGAGTCAGCTTCGAGTTACGTTCATGGTAGACAGAAGGGTCGCTGGCTTTCATAGCTTCAATGGCTGTTATAACATCGGGGAACATGGATATGTAATCACTATCGGTAGGACCTAAAAAGTACTGGTTTATAGACTCGTCACACTTGGGATAGCTCGGATTATCGTATATGCTGATTTTATTGTCGGTAGAAGTGGCTGGTATATCAGGCATATGAAGATGTGGCTGGCCATGAAATGATTGGTGTTGGGTGGAATACTTTCTGTGGTAATCGTTTGGGGTTTGCGCCGATGCAGTTGACATATTGTGTGGCGAATGCTGTGGCGAAAGGTTCATCGAGCTCGGAGTTCCTTCGTTGCTTGTTGAATGATTGGTGGTTCCAAAGCTCTCTTGTAGAATATTAGATAAGGTAGAATATTCGAGATCTGCTGCTGATGATAAAAAGTTAGTTCGTTTTTTAATCGTCGGCATCTGGGATTGTATTGGCTGGCCAGGCAGAGACGCTATACGGCCAATATTAGATGGTAAAGCATTATTATCAGGTTGATTTACAGCCGGTAATTGATATGGTAGTGGTAATTTTTGGAGTTTGGATTCCTTGACGTTCGAGGCCACTGGCAAGGTATGGCTGTGGAACATGGATGTGGAATAGTCGGAGGCCACGATATCGGCCATGAGATCCGAGGTAGAAACATCGGAAAGATACTTCTTTCGTTTTCGAGGAGCATCTCTACATGTGCTCTCTAATCCACGCTGGATACACCTTTGGCATGGACGACCGGCATCACACGTCATATGACCCTTGTGACAGTGGACACAGGCTATATTTGTTTTCTTTCGTTTCTGTATTGTTAGTACTACGAGGTCTATGATTATCAAGTCAGAGATCAGCCATGACGATGAGGGATAACGTACCTGCTCCATATCGGCGATAGTACTCTATTCGTTCGGAGTCCGAGTTTTCGCGAGCTAAATATAAACTGAGGGACAATCTCGCAGTACAAAGACAAAACGTCTCGAGGTGTACGGGGGCATAATTAGCACGCAGTACAGAGTGCACCAGGAACACCCAATCAGAGACACTACACCATTTCAATTATGTTCGTGTGCATTTAAAACATGCGGCAAACAATTACAATACATTAAGACTGGTATTGTTATATATGAGTATAATAAAAGTTGACGCACAGTAACATTTTGCAGTCTCCTGACTGCCACTCGCTCCCCAATATCATTTCTAGATTACATCTTACCGAGAAAAAGAAGTTTGGCAATATCAATTGGCAAACATATTAAAGCCAAGCAATCGAAAATACACAACCTCAAAGTCTTAGAATAGCGTACAGTTTCTATTTACGTGTGATTCTCGGTACATTATTTTTTTTTTTGAAACCGTTGACTGTTCATATTCCTCTCAATGAAGGTATACAAAAAGTAATGGTTTCGTTTTGCTGTTAATAAAGTACAGCAAACGTTTTAAATTTATTGCAAGACTAATTATTAATTGCTTAAATAAATTAGTTGATCACCTCTTGGTCCTATAAGTTTATAAATTTTATAAAAATTCCAATTTTTCTTGAATATACAAAATATTGTGCTTTTAGAATATAAGTAACAGAGTGTAGGATTACCTTGAAAAATTGAGCATTCTATGTAAGACGAAAGAAGACGGACGTGTGGTTTACTGCCAGTCGAATCACTCCCCACGAAATCGGCACTTCACCATCACGTGACTATCTAAAAAATTTCACGCTTCAACGATCCCCATCTCTGAGTACAAGTTAACATACCACGTAAGATGGCTGATTTCCTCAAGAAATTTCAGAAAATTTCGCTCAAAGAAGTTGCTGCTGTTACTGATGCTCAGTTTCCAGAATTAGTTGCTGAACAAAAAGCCTTGGCCTCCCAATACGTCACCTTTGCTGGTAGATTTGACACTGAACCAGAAGCCTTGACCCAATTGAACGATGGTTTAAGAAATAAGACATTTGTTACAGGTAATGTCCCAAGTGCTGCTGATTTGGTTGTTTTTGAAAAGGCTTTGCCATTTGCAAAGAAGTGGACTGCCACCGAAGACTTGGCTAAGTTCAGACACATCATCAGATGGGCCGACTTGATTCAAACCACCTTAGTTGACGTCCCTGAAGGCGAGAAGGTTGTTGTTAACCACGATGTTGTGCTCCCAAGAGAGATTAAGGAAAAGAAGAAGCCAGCTGCTGCTGCTGCCGCTGCCGCTGAAGGCAAGAAGGCAGGAGCCAAGGATGCTAAGAAGCCAGCTGCTACTGCCGATGGCCAGAGAAAAGAACCAACCGAAGAAGAAAAGAAGGCGAAGGCTGAAGCACAAAAGGCCAAGAAGGCCGCAAAGGCCAAGGCTAATGCTGAAAAGAACGCAAAGCAACAAGCTGCTGCTGCTGTTGTCCCATCTCCTGCTTTGATTGACTTCAGGGTTGGTTTCATTCAAAAGGCTGTCAAGCACCCAGATGCTGACTCCTTGTACATGTCCACTATTGACATGGGTGATGCTGAAGGTCCAAGAACCGTTTGTTCTGGTTTGGTTAAGTACATTCCAATCGAAGACATGCAAGAAAGATTCGTTGTGGTTATTGCCAACTTGAAGCCAGTTACCATGAGAGGTATCAAGTCATGTGCCATGGTTTTATGCGCTTCTAACGAAAACACCGTCGAGTTCGTCAACCCACCAGCTGGTTCCAAGGCTGGTGACAAGCTTTTCTTTGAAGACTTTAACGGTACGCCAGAGAAACAATTGAACCCAAAGAAGAAGGTGTGGGAAGCCGTTCAACCTGGTTTCTCCACTACTGAAAACTTTGAAGTTACTTATACTGAAGAGGGCAAGGAACCCAAGAGATTGGTTAACGAAAAGGGTGAATTGTGTAAGAATTCTACCATTGTTAAGGCTGACGTTAAGTAAGTAGTTTAATGAGATATTACTGATACTCCTGGTTGTTAAGTAGAACCCGATAGGGCAACCCATACGACCCTCACGTGCATATATACTTCTGGAAAATGGGCCTTCAAATCCAGATTGAATTCCTCATTCTTACGACCTTTGTAGATTACTAGGCTCCCGTTTCAAAGGTTATATGAATCCATCGTGTCTCTGCAATGACAGCTAGTTTTGAAATTTAACCAATCGTCGTACAGTTATTATAACCAGTTAAGATATACATAAGAGCCTGCATATTATCGAGATGATGCCAGTACAATAGTGCGTTTTTGTAAGTTGAATAGAGATGATTCACCAATATTATTGTTGAGATGTTAGTTAAAAATAAGGTAAAGCTTAAAGACAAGAATGTTGCTGTGACATTTGTTCCACAGGACTCAGAAGACTTGTGGTACATATACAATTTGCTAAGTCTTGGTGACACGGTCCAGGTGTTGTCGTACAGAAATGTCAAGAAAGGAACTCAAATATCCAAAGGGAAAGCCAAGATGGAAAAGATGTTGATTAAATTGAAGTTAGTGCTCGAGGATATTGATTATATTCCATCTGACGAAGGAATGAGACTCAGTGGTAAAAGTATTGAACCCCATGAATATGTGCCTTTAAACAGTTACCATACTGCCGAGGTTGAGCTAGGCAAGGATTTAACCATACTAAAGGAGAACTGGGATGAATTTGACATGGCCTTATTGAATGATTTGTGCTCTGTGGAAAAGAAGGCTGATATCGGTGCTATCGTATTACAGGAAGGTGTCGCACACATATGTTATGTTACAGACACCATGACAGTGTTGCAAGCTAAGGTTGAGAAATCAATTCCTAAAAAGAATGACTATGGAACTAAGGATGAAAAGGCGATGAACACTTTTTTGACAATGGTAACAGAAACCATGATTCGTCACTTTGATTTCAATCGCTTGAAAGTGATTTTATTGGCTTCTCCAGGCTTTGTGGCCAGATCATTATACGATAAGATTATGCAAATAGCGCAAGTGACAAACAACAATGACATTTTGAAGAACAAAAGCAAGTTTTTAGTGAGTCATTCGTCAACAGGATACCTCCAAGGGTTAGAAGAAGCCTTGAATGATGAAACAACCAAAAAGAGACTCAGCGATACAAAATTTGCCGAAGAATCAGAAATTTTGGACAAGTTTCAGCAAGCATTAAATGATGATGATGACAGAGCATGGTACGGTCGTGAAGAAGTCGAGAAGGCTCTTGATCTTGATGCGGTGCGATACTTGTTGATTACCGATCAACTCTTCAAGAACGATGATATTCAAACGAGAAGACAATACATAGACTTGACAGAACGTGCTAAACAGCTTGGTGCCAAAGTTTTCCTTTTTTCAAGTCTTCATGAATCAGGTGTCCAGTTAAACCAATTAACGGGGATTGCTGTGCTATTGAAATACCCCGTTCCTGATTTGGACGAGGATGAAGACGAAGATGAAGACGAAGATGAAGACGAAGATGAAGATAATTAATAAGGATCGTTAATTCATTAATTTGATACAAGCGTTAAGCCAGTAATGCTGCGTTAGAAACGCGAGGGTTCTTAATACCCAATTTTTCTATATACCAAACATTCCCTCCTCTAGAGAACCTTAATAAATCTTGAGTAAGACCTAAACTCAAACCCAACGCAAAGCCCTTTTTGACATAGTTACTAGTCTGAATCCGACTTAATCGGTGATAAACCCCGTAACCTGTCGCAAAAATGGTTGATGCAAAAGTGGTGTTGAACAAATCTATCGTTCCTCGAGCCGTATCCAATGCCCACTCCAACCCAAAGAAACCACCAATAGCCAAAGAATACCTTAACCCCTGTTTCACAGCAAGCTGACCGCCACTGATAATCATGACATAGTTCTTTTTCTTATGGTAAAAGTACCAACCTCCAACAGTACGTGGTAGCCGATGTCCATTTTCTGTCAAGTACCGAAGTGATGACGTCTTGACCCCATCATAGAACCCGGAAAGTGCCCCAACGATACCACTTGTCACCGAAAGTGCTTCGAGTCGCTCAGCAGGCAACAAATGAAACCTTTCGTTCGCCTTTGGGTCTGTCATTTTACTTTGTTTTGTCGATGGTTTTCTCAGGCGGATTAATTTTCTATACAAAAAGAGTTCAAAAAAGCGCTTTGTATTTACCAAATATATAAGAGAAAAAACTAACCACACTCCCAAATTACTGATCCAAGATAGACTTGACAAATTCAACGTAGTCAACATTGCCGTCAGAAGTGACATTAACTCCCTTCAACAAATCGTCAACTTCAGAGTCTGACAACTTCTCACCAATCGACGTCAAAATGTATCTTAATTCACCAACTCCGATATAACCAGTCTGTTCTTTGTCAAATACTTGGAATCCTTTGATGTAGTCTTCTGGCAAACCTAATGGCTTGAACCCATCTGGTCTGTTAATGATTTTCTGGTAAGTGTCAAAGTCAAACTCGTTGGACTTGATTGAGCCCTGCAATTCAGAGATTTCTGCCAAAGTAGGGTTCTGACCAACTGCTCTTAACAAATCACCCAAGTGCTCGACAGGAATTTTACCGGTTCCCTTTTTGTCAAAAAGAGCAAAGGCGTCCTTGTAGGTTTTGGTATTCTGGGACTAAAAAGAGGTCGTTAGTAACTATTTGTCAGAAAATCAATTTCCAATTTCAACATGGTGGTTTATATATATGCATCAAACCAAATTCCTCGGCCACATACCATTTTTACTAGTAGCTTTTAGTGAATATATCCTGACACCTAACTTTTTTACTGGTCCAAAGGTAAACAAAACTGGCTAACATACTGCACAAAAGCATGTCACCCGGACATTTTATTATTGTGATAGGCACGGTCGTTACATAAGGTATTAGATAATAAAAGCACTTAACTAATGTCAGAAAACAGCCCGGTAGCTTATCTATATTCTGTTACTGCTGACCGTAAGCAACGGAGAAGACTTACATAGTATAAATGAATAATGGAGATAAATTTCAGGTGAGTATACATCGCTAATAACTTTTCTATTAATCACTAAAATAAAATACAAATGGTTGAACTCGAGATTACCCAATAAAGTTGATTCGATACTAATCCGGATATGGAAGAAATTGTGTAATTGTGCATTAATCTCGGTGGAATGTTCTCTCTTCCCTATGCTATTTCCTTACGGCAGAATTGTTAATCAAGATAGGCCTTCTTGTTGCCATCAAGATCATCGTACCGTTGGCACGTGACAATAACATCAACAGGACATGGCACAAAACCATTGTTCCTTAAAACACTAAGTGCTACGATTGAAGCGACGCGTTTTACGAGGCTAGCCATACTAACGCTGATTATTCTATAATGACCACAAGAACAATAGATGATGTGTTAGAGGCCTCGCTTCCTAAGACAAAACGGTATAAACACGCTTTCAAGCCTGGGTTTATTCTCAAAGTCCGAATCAGCAACTTCACAACCTACTCATACGCAGAATTCAATCTTTCTCCAACGCTAAACATGATAATAGGGCCGAACGGTACCGGAAAGAGTACTCTTGTTGCAGCAATTTGTTTAGGATTAGGTGGAAAGCTCGAGCTTATCAAAAGAAAAACGATGAAGTCTATGATCAAGACAGGACAAACATACAGTACCATTGAGGTGACATTACAGAACATCGAAAACCAACCTCCAATTGTTATTAGAAGGAAGTTCAACGAAAAGGAATCAACCTGGACAATTAATAATCATTCTAAAACAGAAAGGGAGGTGAGAGAGAAATGCAGATCACTAAACATCCAACTTGATAACCTTTGTCATTTCTTACCACAGGAGCGTGTTGCTGAGTTTGCTGGTTTATCTCCTGAAAAGCTACTCCTTGAAACTGAAAAGACTCTTGGAGATGGTCATTTATTTGAAATGCATGAAGATTTAATTGCGAAGGATATCGAAAGCAATAAATTAGGAATAAGAATCGAAGAAATCTTGTCCCGTTTAAATGTGTTGCTTCAGCAAAAGGTACAACTTGAGGAGGAAGCCAAAAAATACGAAGATTATCAGAATATCGTAAAGGAACTCGAAAACCACACCAAATTGATACCTTATGCCCAATTATCTGAATTGAAAGAAAAACAGAAACATTTGAAGAAAGAAAGAGATAATGCCAAAAAAGCTTTATTGGAGTTTGAAAAGGAAGCTCTTCCACTTAAAACTCAGCTTGAAGAATATTCGACTGAAATGGGAAATAAGGAAACAGAACTCCAAGCTTTTGAAGAGAAATACAAAGAGAGAAAGAGTCTTTATGAGAATGCACAATTGGATCTCAATCAATTTAAGGATACCATTGAACTGCTAAAGATCAGCATGAAGTCGACTCAATCTAAGTCAGAACAGAAGAAACGCGAGTTGGAACAGTTAAAAAAGGAATATGATTCTTTATTACTTCAGAAGAATAATCTTCCAGTTACAGATGAGAATGAATTCAATCAATTAAATGAATTACGTGATGCCAAGCAAGAAGAAATTAATGTCATAAATGTCACTATTGAGACCATTAATGATAAACTTTACAGCTATCGTATGTCTATTAAAAGACTTCAAGCACAAATATCAGAGAATGAAGAAAAATTAACCAGTAAGGATAAATTAGCTATTTTGGAACCGCGTGGCAGAAATGGGAATCAATCACAACTGGATTCATACAGAGCTCATGTTTCCTTGAGGAATGAAACTCGATTTACAGGTAAATATTTTGAAGCCCCTGTTGTTTGTTGTGATGTTCCAAACAAAGTGTATGCTCAATACCTTGAAAAAGCAATTGATAATAACACGTTGATATCCATCACTGTAACGTCAAAAGAGGCCTACGATGATGTTTCTAAATTTTCCTTCAAGAGCTACAATGTTCCAATGAGACTCACACGTACAAGAGAAAAACCAAAACCAGTTATCTCCATTGAAGAATTGAAACAACAAGGCTTTGATGGATATTTGAGCGATTTCATTGCTGGTCCACAAGAAGTTTTGTGTATGTTGTATGATGTGGCAAAGATCCACAATATTCCTGTTTCCAAAAATAACTTGACAGATCAGCAAATCCAACAATTGACTACTGCTGATGACAATGGATACTTCCCTTTTCGCAAGTTCATTGCAGGTGATACCCTATTCAATGTCCAGAAGTCGCGATATGGTAGACATCAATTATTCTATACTACAGAAAAGATTCCACCAGCAAGATTCTTCTCGTCTTCTGGTTTATCTTCTGAGGTCAGAGAAGAGATTGCAAACAGAATTGCATTATACAAGTCGCAAGAGAATGAAATTATTAATGACCTACGGAGCCTTCAAACGGAGCAAAATGAAGTTTTGTTGAAACGGAAGGAAATATCCAGCATCTTGGATGGTTATAAATCTAGGCGTGATGTGCTAATAACGCAGAGAAAGAATCGCGCTACCATGGAAGGTAGAATCCGTACAAAGGAGGAGCAGATAGATCGATTGGACCGCGAATCAAAGAAAGACTACAGTGATAAAGTAGCTCAG
Organism: Teunomyces atbi; assembly: GCA_030574975.1. NCBI lineage: Eukaryota > Fungi > Ascomycota > Pichiomycetes > Serinales > Debaryomycetaceae > Teunomyces > Teunomyces atbi. Next base: position 67,404 of record JAJMFW010000033.1, on the reverse strand, counting down.
ATCAAAGCAAAAATCAAATCCAAGTATTCTGACCAGGCTTCAAAGATAGCTGAAATTGCCCACCATTCCAGCAAATTAACTAAATTGGCTATAAAACACAATATTAAAGAATTTGAAATTCTCCAGGCTCAGAATAAAGGAATTAGTTGTAAGAAAATTTTGGTGCAGCTTCAAGAAAAGAAGGAAAAACTAGCTGAAGAGTACCGGACTTTGAAGGAGAAATACGATGAGATCAAAAAGAGTGAGGCTGCCACTAAAATCCAGGAACAAAGTAGAAATTACACTGACGAAGAGCGGAAAGAGTTATCCGCACTTGCCAAAACCTACCACGAAAGTGGCAACTTTAACGAACAGTTAATTCGTGATAAGATTCAGTTATTAGAAGATGAGAAGTCGGTGATGTCATCTGCAGACCAGAGTTCGATTGATAACTTAAAGTCCAAGATGAATGAGATTGTCCGTGCAGAAAAGGACTTACCACGATTCAAGAGAGACAAGGAAGATTTGGATAAGCGTATAAACAATATTAGAAGAAAATGGGAACCTGAACTCACAGAATTGGTAAGAAAAATTTCAATAGCTTTCAACAAGCGGTTCTGCCATGTTGCCAGTGATGGACAAATTGAACTTGCCAAAGATGATAGGTTTGCCAATTGGAAATTACAAATCTTGGTTAAATTTAGAGAAGAGTCTGAGTTGAAAGTCTTGGACCATCAATCTCAGTCTGGTGGAGAAAGAGCTGTTTCAACAATTTTCTTTATGATGTCATTGCAAGGATTAACGAGTGCTCCTATTCGAGTTGTTGATGAAATCAATCAAGGTATGGACCCCAAGAACGAGAAAATGGCGCATAAGTACTTGGTCCAAACCGCTTGTGCGAACAGCAACTCACAGTATTTTTTGGTAACACCGAAGTTGTTGACTGGGTTGTACTACCACCCTGACATGGTTGTTCACTGTATTTATACTGGTCCACTAATTGACCCTGTGGAAAAGAATTCCAATGGGCCTGATTTTATGGATTTTAATAGATTGATAAAGGCATAGAATACATTCAAACTATTTACAAGATATCTAAAGCCTTTTGTATTCTTTTCTTGTATTCTTCCTCTCCAAGCAAGTCAATTAACAATGGGAGAGAAAGTCCAGATGTCCCTCCAGATAATGCAAAGCGAACAGACTGAAATATAGTCAGTTTCTTCATATCTGGTGATTCAATTATGATTTGTTTGACCACACTTTCAAAGTCCTTTGCTGGAGAGACAAGGAATATTTGGAGAATCTCAGAGGCTTCCGGAGGTGGCGATTTAGACTTAGAGTAATCGACATCAGAATAGCAATATGAATGAACGGTTTTAATGTCATTCAAAGTAGTTAAACTTGGACCCAAGCAAGTTAACAATTGTTTAAGTTTTCGTTCATCAAGATTAGGAAAGAATGGCAACAAATCGTCTACCAAAGAACCTAGCCTTACAGGGTTATTTATGGCCTCGTTAATATGGAACTTGTTGAAGAAATATAACTTGGAGTCATTGACCTTGGCATTACCTCTGGTCAAATGATCCAAAGAAAAAGTTTCAATCAACTGTTGCATGGTCATTGATTCATTAGCCAGAACACCTGGTACTTCACGCAGAGGAGACCATCCAAACAAAGCAACAAAATTAACAATGGCTTCTGGTAATATACCACGTTCTTTCATGCTTAAGATGCCAATATCCCCCTGTCTCTTTGATAACTTTTTATCTTCCAATGAAGTGAGCAATGGTATGTGGACAAACTGAGGTGCGGTCCATCCAAATGCCCTATACAAAGCAATATGTTTTGGTGTTGAAGGCAACCATTCTTCCCCACGAATTACATGCGTGATCTTCATGAGATGGTCGTCGACAACGTTGGCAAAATGATAAGTTGGCAATCCATCTGATTTCATGATGACAATATCGTCGTATCGGCGGTCAGAGTAATTGTATTGCGGCTGAAGGTTCAATTTACCATGTAGAAGATCAGTGAATTCATCATAAGTATCCGGAGACCTAAAGCGAACAACAGAACCAGAAATATCTTCCTCGGGATGATATAAACATTTACGGTCGTAAGTTACGGTGGTTGGAGGCTTTAAGAGTTGAGCAGATTCACGTAAGCTGCCAAGTCTTTCCTTTGAGCAGGTACAGTGATACGCTAATCCCTTGTCAATAAGAATTTGAACGTAATCTTGGTATATCTGTCGTCTGTCCGATTGCCTATAAGGACCGTAAGGACCACCTTCGTTGGGTCCTTCATCGGGAATTATGCCACACCATTTCAAAGAGTCATAGATATTTTGTTCTGCATCAGACACCAAACGCGTTTGATCTGTGTCTTCAAGTCGAAGTAAAAACTGTCCGCCTGTAGATTTAGCTAAGAGGTAATTGTACATAGCAGTTCTGAGCGAACCGAGATGGAGGTAACCTGTCGGCGATGGAGCAAATCTGGTCCGTGCTGGAGCAGCGGGTGTTGATAATGGCAGTGACTTGGTGTCAACTGTCTTTTTCTTTAGACTGAACTTAGCATAGCGTCGATACTGGTTCCAGTTAAGTCTGGGTGTCAATCTCGACAGTAACATGATGATGATTTTACGCACCAGAATGAATCAGTTCCAAGTATGAATCATCAACACCAAAAAAAAAAAATAGGTAAGAGAATAGAACAAACTTGTTCGTCACGATAAGAGGTATAAATCAAGGCAATATGTCCAGTTATAAGAGTGGTTTGATAAGGACGCAGGAAACTTAATCCCAGTCATTATCTTAACTAATCATAAGTTCAATAGTATGACCAGACGCAGAATGCTAAAGGCGATTGCAGCCCGGCCCCTCATTATTCAAAACCCAATTGAATTCAGTGGCAACAGTGGCAACGGTGGCAACATCTGCAAATGGCACATGCCTATGAGAAAAGTACGTGGAACGATCTTGGTCGCGCTCCCCTGAATATATATTCCGATGGCAAAAATTATAGATACTCATCAACCATGAGTAATAATAACGATAAATCCAAGAAAGAGGACGTGGACCAATTCTTTGACACTCTCCAGGACCTTAAGGGAAATGTCATGACCATTTCCAAGGTTCTTTACAACATGTCGAGCGACAGCTTAGGCGAAGCGAAAGCACGGGCTAAGGAGTTTGGTGATCAGTGGAAAGCCGATGTGGAGAAATTTAAGGAAGAGAATCGAGAAAATCGCTGGTGCAATAGCCGCAGAAACAGGGAGACCGACATTCTCCCTGTTTATGAAACAAGAGATGCCGGCGGTATCTGGAATGGCGAACCATTAAAGATTAGCGAGCCATTGGAAGCACTCTTCCCTCAATTCTCCCCCTGGGATTTTGATGAAAACTTCCTCAAAGGTCCTTTCCGTAAGCAAAGATCGCCCTTTGGATACTATTCGTTGCGTAACCCTTCCATCAGACAATATAATGACTGTATGTCCAAAGATGGCGAATCGCTTTGGGATAGCAAAGGACACTGGAGATGCTTGTTCCCCAACCGTGAAGTTCCGACGGAATTTCTTTCCTATAAGGAAAAGGTTATGCCCAACAAGATCTTGACGAAGGAAGACTTTGCAAAGGAAGTCTCTAATCGTGGAATTGATACCACTGGACCAATTGACTTGGGAGACCGTGGGATCTTTTTTAAACTGTACGATGGATTCTTATCCTGGAAGAATGGCGTGTATGAAAATTTCAAGAAACAGGCTCAACACACCCAGCTACAAAAGCTCCCGCAATCTGAACTGTCAACAGTAGCCGCAAGTTCGGACGATAAACCACTGGTGGTTTCACACTCGGTTCAAACAAACTACAGCACCAACTCCGAGACTAACCAGGTTGAGCTACACGAGATTCGCACTGAGTATTTTAGCGACGGAACTTCGGTCACGAAGACAATAACGAAATCCAAGCCAATTGATGCTGCTGAATGGGCTACCGTGGACGAAAATATCCAATCCGGTGATGCACCACAGAGTGGATGGTTCTGGAGCAAGTGATTTAATGAGAGGAAATCATAGTTTTTTATTTTTTTTTATGGTATCTAGAATATGTTTTGTAAATAGCGATTAAAAAAAAGGCGAGGAAGGATAAAAAACCCATTGTAACAGTCCCCATATTAATGAATCCATTAAACAAGATCATTTTTCTCCTGGCATTTCTTGCATCTGGATTCTTGTTGATCTTATTGTCATGTGCATTATATAATAACTATCGTCCGCTATGGGTGATACTTATCTTTTTAGTGGCGCCGTTGCCCAACATCGTGGCTCAAAGCGTCGAAAATGCCAGAGACGACTTCTTAACATTCAACAATAGTGATGCTGGAGTATCCAATCCATTTCTGGAGTTCTGTAAAAGTTTAACAGGATTCTTGATCGTTAGTGGGGTGGTGTTGCCTATAACACTTTACCGGTCACAATTAATCGAGTTGGGATCCATGATTATGAGTATCCTGGGAGGGTTGATTGTTTACAGTGACATAATTGTATTTATTTGGTTCTTTAGCGAAAACGAGGAAGAAAACGATGACTTCAACTTCTAGTTAGCTATTAATACAAGTTAGTTCAATACTACTAGGAGACCGATTAGAATTACCGTGAGTACAATAATCGTGACCAAACTCCCATTTTCACGCGCCATTTGACGAAAGTCCCGTAATCTGTTTGCTGCTGTGTTGAGGCGGAAAGCCGAATGATCCACGCCATCTTCCAAGTCGTTCAACATAATGAGGTGGTCATCAATTTCATTGCCAATATGAATTCCCATTGTATGTTGTTTACGAATGGATTCATGAAGGACATCCAAGTCCTGATCCTGTTCAAGTAGTTGCTGCTGATGACGGGAATACATTTCGTGATCGGTCTCGTTCTCGGGTTCTGGGACGGGCTCTTCGTCGTTATATGGCTTAAATGTACGTGTACCCATAAGTTCATTACCATAATCATTCATTGCATCATCTTGAAACCGTACAGACTTGTTCTCCTTTGGTTTAGCTTTAATAGTCGTTGGAATAAAAATGTACTCCTCAATATCAATAGTAGCATCTTTTTGTAATTGCAGCACAAGCTGCTGGTACCTTGCTACCTCAACATTAAATTCAGATAGTATCAAAATAATATTTTCATTGCGTTCCGCCAAATCTTCGAGGTCTGTTCCAAGATACTCAAGATACTTGGCCAATTTCTGGAGCAAACTGATTAGATCATAATTGTCGTTGGAAGACGGCGTAAGTTTAAGAACTGTAACCAATTTATCACGCTCTTCAACTAATGCATCTAATTCGTCAAGGTATATATGTATTCTTCCAAGTGACTGTTTGGCATCTCCTATCGACCGCATTGCATGACCTACCTGCTTACGTCCTAAATTTGATAAGAAAGTCGTTAGTGTCGTGACGTAACCGCGGCAAAGACAAAAAAAATGTCCGATTTGGAAAAATGTCGTTCGGATCATAGACTCCACTTGTTAAGTTAAACAAACCTCATCTTCCAGTCAAAGACAGTAATGTTCTCAAGATTAAAGAACTTGTCAGAGGACGTGGCCAAGAGTTTTAATGAATTGAACGCAGAACAAGCTCCAGCACGTCAAAATCCCATAAAGGAATTGAAGGCTTCCGACAAGGTTTTACACACCGAGACACCGGACCCCAACAACTTAACCCAACCAGAAGATGTGCCGGTAGATAGCGAAGAGACAAAAGGAGATGAAGAGAAGACTAAGGCTAGTTCTTATTCGGCACCCGTCCTCGGAGACCCAAATGCTGTTGATCTAGAATCCCTTCCTCCAATAATCCGTGCCCGGATGAAGAAGTTTGCAAAGTATGAAGAAAAATACCCAATATTATTGGAAGCATTTAAGACGGAGAAGCGAAAGACCTACTTGATTGGCATTTTTGAAAAGATTTTGGGAGAAAATACCCCAGTGTCTAGCATCGCCGATGCCGGTCTTTTGGTAGAATATCTCAATGGTCTTACCGAGAAAACAACCATGTTAAACTCCGAAATGCGTCGTTATGCAAAGGAAAACACTGCATTAAATAAATCCAATACAGAAATCACCTCAAAAGTACTTGGTTTGGAAAAGCAGGTTTCTGTTCTAGAAGGTAAATTACACGAATCACCCGAAGAAATTGCCTCTTTAAAACAAAAAATTCAGGTTTTAGAGACAAAGGCCCTGGAATCACTGGACCTGCGAGACCATGACGAGGTCAATTCAAAAATTTCTTTATTAGAAAAGGAAAATGCTGAGCTTAAGGCAACAGTGGAAGCTGATAAAGGTATCTTAGATGAATTGGAATTGCTGAAAACAATCCAGAAGGAATTATCGAAAGAACTTGAAGCAAACAAAACAAATTATGAGAAATTATCTACTGATCTTATCCTGATCAAGGCTAAGTTTCAAATTTCCCTTGACGAAACCACCACAGTGAAGAAAGAATTTACCGACAAGACAGAACAACTTCAAAATGAAATTGCTAGATTAACCAAGAAAAATACTGATTTGGAAAAAAACAACAATTCTGAATCATTTTTGAAGCAAATCGAGGAACTCAAATCAGAAGTAGCCTTATCAAAGGAGACTTCAGCTACCACAGAAGCGCAACTTAATTCTGAAATTACCAAGTTAACTGCTTCCATTGAATCTTATAAAGATGAAATTAAGCGATTATCAAATGATGGACCGCCAGAAGAAGAGTCCGAACAATTGTTACCAGCTGCCGAAGTAACAAACGGGTCCAAGAATAAAAAGAAAAAGAAAAAGAATAAAAAGGGCAATGCAAGCTCCAGTACTTCATCAACTCCCCAAGTACTGTCTATTTTAAAGACTCCCACATCTATGCCTTCCAACAATGATGAATGGAAAGATCTTAAAGAAGAGAATTCTCTACTTGAAGCTGCTGTGGAAGACTTAAAATCGGAGAAGCAAAAGCAATTGAACGAAGCAGAAGAAATCCAATCCAAGTATGATAGTATCATGAAACTCAATTCCGAGTTATTAGAAAAAAATAAGCAATTGAAATCTGACTTAGAACTTAAAACAGAGGATGTTGACAACTTGGGTGACGAGCTAAAGGATCTTGGGAATGACTTAGTAGAAGCCCGTAATCAAATTAAGGAATTGAGGAGCAAGACAGCGACCCAAGATAACGCTAATGAGCTTAAGAAAAGCCTTGATGAAAAGGAGAAGCAGTATGAGGAGACGATGATGGCCATTAATGCTCTAAAGGAGGAAAACGAAAATTTGAGAAATAGTTTATCTGAAAAAACCGATTCGTTAGATAATACATTCCGAGATCATAAAAAGGAAATTGCTTCGTGGGAGGCCAAATTGCAATCAATGCAAGAGACAAGAGTTGACAAAAAACTTTATGAGAGCACATTGCAAAAAACTAAGAGCTTATCAAGCGAATTGGAAGCATTGACCAAGAATTTCAAAAACTTAACTAAGGAGAAAGAGGATTTGAATATAAGAATTAAGGAGTTATCAAAATTCAAGAGTAATGACACTTCCCTCAGATTGGAGATCGCTTCTTTCAAAACTTCTATTGGACTCAAAGATCAACAGATTGAAGATCTTAAAAAACAAATCAAGGAGCTAACATCTCAAAAAGACACTTTAAATGAGGCTATATCGAAGCTCAAAATTCAAAATAACGATCTCCAAAAGGATAACAAGGGATTGATCAATGAGAAGAGAGATTTTATTAGCAGGCAGGAATTAAGTGTTAGCACTACGAAGACCTTGAATAACGAATTGAGCAAGCTTCAAATTGACAAGCAAAATGCTTTAACGGAGTTGGAGAAGATCAAAGCTAAATATGATACATTGGCTAAGGACAAGTCTTCATCAGTCAATGAAATTCAATCTGTCAAACAGCAGTTTGAGGAACTTTCGATGAAATCAAAAGAATCATCGAGTCGTATTGAAAGCTTAGAAGACGAAATTGCCGAAGCAAGAAGTATGCTTCAAGAACGGACAAGGGAATCCTCAACTATCAGGAGACTTTTAGTGGATGCAGAAGAGCAAGTGAAGTTAAAAGAAACTGAGGCGAATAACGAAATCAAGAGAGTGAATGAAGAAAGAAACGATTTGGAAAATTCCCTCCAGTCACTTAGTAAGAGAAAGCAAAGAGAAATCGATGAGTTGAAGTTGACGTCTGATAATTATTCTGCCAAGGTTGAGGAGTTGGATAGAAAGTTGGTTGAATTGAGGGCAAAGTATGACGAAGTACAACAACAAGCCAACAAGGCAATCAGTCAAGAAGATATTGAAAACAATGAACAGGCTCAACAGACTATCAAAACCTTGAGACAATCTTTGCAAGATATCACGAAAAAGCTGAAGGACGCTCAAAACTTGAACAGTGTATTGAAGAAATTGAATGAAGAGTCCAATCTCAAGTTTGAAAGATTATCAAAGAATTATAAGATATTGACACAACAGTACATACATATGAAAGATGCACCCAAGGGTACTTCTGAAGACGTATTGCTGGTATCACCCCAAAGTCTTGTCGAGAAAGAAAAAGAGGAAACTAATGTCGCTTATTTGAAAAATGTGTTGTTGGGGTTCTTTGAGCATAAGGAGCAAAGGGAGCAATTACTTCCTGTTCTTAAGACACTTTTCCATCTTTCAGTGGAAGATGAAAAGAAGTTCTTGCAAGCATTGAAGTAAATTTTTCTCTGTGTATATACAGTGTATATTTTTTTCGCAGCAAATCGATCGAAGCATCAATTGTATCAGCCAGAGATGCAAGATCCCTTTGATCAAAAAAAAGCGTCCATATTGGCCGAAATTGGTGCAACAAATGGTGGGATTCCAGATGCATCACCAAAGGGAACCATTGATGAGATATGTATTCCTTTAATCAATACCATAAATGCCAATGAAGATTTGGTAACGACCTCATCGTGCTCAGGTCGAGTATCTGTATTCTTAGAAGGAAATAAAAACAAGGAAGAGCTTCAAATAGGAGCAAAGGGAAATGAAGGACGTTGGCTCTTTGTTACACATGTTCCTGACAATTTGGAAGGCTGGCACACCCAGGTCGAATTCAAGTATCGTCCGTACCAAGACATCACTGCGCTCGAGGACTCGACTCGATACATACTTTATAAGTTTGAACCGTTGATCTTACATGTCAAATGTCGTAATCTTGAGGCAGCCACTGCCCTTTATACAGCAGCCATGGATTGTGGATTCAGAGAGTCTGGTATTGGAAGCAACAATATTGTAGCTATACGGATCTCGATCAAACTAGATGTGCCGATCGGGTACTTAGAAAATGACGATCTCATAGCCTTTGTCAGTGAAGAGTATTTACAGATTGTGACAAAATTACTGTTGGATAGATTTAAAGAAAACTTCAAAAAGTTGGATATATTGCACAAAGCTTTGGAGAAATTGACTACAAGGAAATCAGCATCGGTGGTTGAAACTAAGGAAGAAAGAAAACAACGGAAAATAAAAGAAGGCATGGCAAGAAGAGATGCTGTGAGGTTAGAGAAAGAGAAGAAGAAACAAGAAAAACAGGAGAAAGAACATCTAGAAAAGAGCCAACAATAGTATAATTAACATAGTTATTTTTTCTTTTAAATTGTAACCCTGATCGGTTTTCGAAAAGGTTGAAAAAAAAATCTGAAAAACGATTTATACCCATCTAAACCATGTCTGTTCCAACCGAAAAATTGGAAGAATTGAAGATTCAAGAGACTCAGCCAGTTGCTACCCCGACTTCGGAATCTGGTGAAGAAGTTATTTTGGGTGAAGATGGCCAACCATTGTCAAAGAAGGCTTTGAAAAAGTTAGCTAAGGAAAAGGAAAAGGCTGCCAAGAAGGCTGAAAGAGAAGCCCAGTTGGCTAAAGAAAAGGCTGAAAAGGAAGCCCAAGCTGCCAACGATCCTGCTAAAGAGAACTACGGTAAGTTGCCATTGATCAACTCCTCTTCCAAGAGCGGTAAGGCTAGAATCAACATTAGAAATTTGACTGCTGCTAACGATGGCGAAGAAGTTGTGTTTAGGGCCAGACTTCACACTTCAAGACAGCAAGGTGCGACCATGCTTTTTGCCACTTTGAGACAACAAACCGACTTGATTCAAACCTTGATCAGAACCAACAAGGAAACCGATGCTGGTGCCATCTCTAAGCAGATGGTCAAGTGGGCTTCTGGTATTAACTTGGAATCCATTGTTCTTGTTCAAGGTACCGTTAAGAAAGTTGATGAATTGATCAAATCTTGTACCGTTCAAGATGTTGAAATTCACGTTTCTAAGATTCACACCATCCAAGAAACTCCAGAACAATTACCCTTGTTGATTGAAGATGCTTCCAGATCTGACGCTGAAGCTGAAGCTCTCCTGTTACCAGTGGTCAACTTGGACACTCGTTTGGATGCTAGAGTTATTGATTTGAGAACTCCAACTAACCAGGCTATTTTTAAGATTCAATCTGGTGTTTGTCAATTGTTCAGAGAGTTCTTGAGCTCCAAGGGTTTCACCGAGATTCATACTCCAAAGATTATTGCTGCTGCTTCCGAAGGTGGCTCCAACGTCTTTGCTATCAACTACTTCAAGGGTAATGCTTTCTTGGCACAATCTCCTCAATTGTATAAGCAACAATTGATTGCTGCTGACTTCGAAAAAGTTTTCGAAGTTGCTCCAGTTTTCAGAGCTGAAAACTCAAATACTCACCGTCATATGACTGAATTCACTGGTTTAGATTTAGAAATGGCTTTTGAAGAACATTACGACGAAGTCTTGGATGTGTTAGCTGAATTGTTTGTTTTCATTTTCTCTGAATTGAAGAAGAGATATGGTAAGGAAATTGCTACTGTTAGAAAGCAATTCCCAGTTGAAGAATTTAAGGTTCCAGAAGATGGCAAGATGGTCAAGCTTCATTTCAAGGAAGGTATTCAAATGTTAAGAGATGCCGGTAAGGACGTCGACGACTTTGAAGATTTGTCTACCGAAAACGAAAAATTATTGGGTAAGTTGGTCAGAGAAAAATACGACACTGACTTCTACATTTTGGACAAGTTCCCATTGGCCATTAGACCTTTCTACACCATGCCAGATGCTGAAGATCCAAGATACTCCAACTCTTATGATTTCTTTATGAGAGGTGAAGAAATTTTGTCCGGTGCTCAACGTATTCATGACCCAGAATTGTTGACTGAAAGAATCAAAGCCCACGAAGTTGACCCTACCGTTCCAGGTTTGAGCGATTATGTTGAAGCCTTCTCTTACGGTTGTCCTCCTCACGCTGGTGGTGGTATTGGTTTGGAAAGAGTCGTTATGTTCTTCTTGGACTTGAAGAACATTCGTCGTGCTTCGCTCTTCCCAAGAGACCCAAGAAGATTAAGACCATAGTTCAAGTAACCTTATGTATAGTTGTTGTTATTTTTTTTGCACAGAAAAATGCACATCTGTCTCATGACAGTAATTGAAAGGAGTCGATGTAGAGAAATGTACCCAGTTAGTACTTAATCAAAGAAGAAGATGGCATACCCAGACAAATTTACGATATCATGTGATAAGCATTGAAGGTCGTACTGGAAAAGATTGGCTACCTATTACATGCAGACCAATAATTTACTATATACACTACAGTGTTTATCAACCCGAAATTTGTCATAATTCCCAAAGATAACCGGTTTAGTACATCTACCATGGAAGCCACTCTTATTCCCAATCCTAAGGATGCGAATGCGACAATATTATTAATGGGGTTGCGCCGAGGCGGCAAGTCATCTATTTGTAAGGTTGTCTTCCACAATATGCAACCACTCGACACTTTGTACTTAGAAAGCACATCTAAGCCAACCACAGAACAATTCTCGTCCTTGATAGACTTATCGGTGATGGAGTTGCCAGGTCAGTTGAACTACTTTGAACCCAACTACGACAGTGAGCGTCTTTTTTCCAGCGTGGGTGCCCTTGTATACGTGATTGATTCTCAAGACGAATACCTCAATGCATTGACAAACCTTTCGATGATTGTCGAGTTTGCCTACAAAGTAAATCCCAAGATCAATATTGAAGTTCTTATACACAAAATTGATGGCTTGTCGGAAGATTATAGAATAGATGCTCAGCGAGATATCATGCAAAGAACAGGTGATGAGTTATTAGACTTGGGTTTGGAAGGAGTACAGGTGTCGTTCTATTTAACATCTATCTTTGACCACTCCATTTACGAAGCCTTTTCCAGAATTGTCCAAAAATTGATCCCCGAATTACCTTCATTGGAAAACATGTTGGATAATTTAGTTCAGCACTCTTCCATTGACAAGGTATTTTTGTTTGACGTCAACTCCAAGATTTACGTTGCTACAGATTCTTCTCCAGTTGATATACAAACTTACGAAGTGTGTGCTGAATTTATCGATATCACCATTGACTTGGACGAATTGTATATCGAGAACGAAAAGAATAATCATAATGGAAAATCCGTACAACCAAAGGAATTAAAATCAATTAGTCACCTTTCAAATGGCTCAACAATATACTTGAAACAAATGATTAGGGGCTTGGCCCTAGTTGCTTTGATAAGAAATGATGATGGCAGAAATGTCGTTAGAAAGAGCTCTGAAGATAATGTTCAATCGGTATCTGGGTCCCTTGACAAATCTCTTACAATCATAGACTACAATGTGAACCTCTTCAAAAAGTCTTTAATGAAAATGTGGGAAAACTCCAAATTCATAACAGAATTTAGGTCCGACAATCTGTCGCCTATGGTTAGCCAACATTTATCGGAACACTTGACTTAAAAATTTTTGTATAGTAATAAATGCTCATATTTTATTCTGATCGAATCATCAGACTCGAAGCAGATTAAAATACTGCAGCACCACTAATAATGCCATGGCTTCCCTTTCATACTTCAAAAAAGTAGGTTAATGGGAGAAGAAATCAAAAATTTAAAGATCCACACTCTTCAATCTACTACTGCACCCAAAGGGGCAGCGTAAACATAAGAAGAGTTGGCATAACCTCTCACGGCGCTGTGCAATGCCACTTGAGAGACTATGGTTATAGAACTTCTTGATCTCCTATAACATCTCCAGGTAAGTATGAAGAAGAAAAGAAAAGCCAGAAATGAAATTTCTGGCGAATTTCGCGTCAAATTTATACTAATCGTGAACGGCCGGGTAAATATGAGAAGCTTTTTTTGCCAGTTCCCTCAACATTGTCAAAATATACCTAATAGTGTTCTTTACTACATAAAATGCTGTAGCTTGGAAGTCTGAATAGTTTGTCTTCTCGATTTGATTAATATGAATTATTTTGTACTGGGTTAAATCCACAAAAGAATTCCTTCATACAGATTGTGACCCAATACTTCTTTCTTCAATATCCTCTGAAAGTAAATTGGGTATAGTACAGTATTTTCAAGTGATATTTTCCACACTCGTATCTGAATATCGCTTCTCAAGATTTTCAAAGCACTTTTCTCTGTTTCTATTTACCATGGTGAATTACCATGCCTACTATAAATAATAATTTGTCATTCCGAAAAACATGACCAGATTACAACTCCCAGTGTCATCTAATTCTTTGATTCTAATGAATATTTCAATTTCCACGCAATTGCAAATTTTTACCTAATCCCTTTTCTCTACTCAACTTATTGTTGCTGCTAGAGAGTTAGTCAAGCACCCTTATATCTCAGTGAATTTGGCTGAATAATAAGTCGATTTGCCAATATTTCTAATCAATACTTGATTATTAGATTTGCCTAAAATTTGAGCAGTCACCAATCCAACCCCAGTTCCTCTTCCAATATTCAAATTGAATGTACCACTGGTAATGAATCCAAGAACGTCAGTTTCATCAATATGATTGATATCTTGAAAGGCGTATACTCTAGCACCATCCAGAATTATGCCTTCTTTAACCAATTCAACTGAAATATGAACAACAGGAATTCGTTTTGATTTAATCTCATGCAATTTTATGGGAGTAAACGAGCCCTCTATAAATTTTTGGTGCTCCAAATTTTCACTGTCGTATAATTCAATAGCAATTTCTTGTGATTCGGGAACGGTTGAGAGTACCATCTTTAAATCGTGAATTGATTTGATCTCTCTGTCTAATGTAACCGGGTCAAATGTTGCAAATCCTATTTCTCGTGTAAGTTCAGGATTACCCAACTTTTTCAAGTATGCTAAATTTCTGACTGCTTCCCAATCACACTTGAATGGGCTGAACACTTGTAAATCTTCATAATCCGGTTTTTTCTTGTTGGTCAAGTGATTTGGGAGTTTACTGTACTTCTCCTGGTTTAATTTCCCTAAAATTTCATTATATCTCCATCCATCACGAAGCCAAGGGTAATCCTGAGGAAAGGTTGCTCTTTTGTTTTCATAGTTTATCTGATGCATTTGCTTCAAACCTCCAACCTTGATGTCCCTTACTGCAACAAGTTTAATCCAAGTTGGTAATACCCAGTACCAAGGTAAAATCAAACTCCATTCATTAATACCAGTCTTCGAAACAAGAACTGGAATCTTGGAATTTTCAATTATTTCTTGAGGCATTGAGTTATTTAGCGGATTTGATGTTCCAAATTCTTTGCTTATCTGCTTTATGGACATTTGGTCTTTGTATGATTCATATCTTTTGTCACCACTCAAGAGATTGTTCAAAGTTTCGGGGTTGACTAATGTCTGAGTACTTATGTTAATTATCACATCATTAATGTTCTCTTCCTTAGTTCCGGGTAAATTGGATGGCCTTTTCCACAATCTTGAATCTCTAATATCAAAGCTGAGCGTGGTTCCAACAGGTACAAGATTGGCATCATTAATGTTTGCTAGTGAGGACCACGTTTTATTTTGCTCAGTTAAGTGAAGAACCTTACTGAGTGAGTTAAGTGATTTTGGTCCAATAAGAGAAATACTTCCAAGTGAGTACCTGCAGTCATATATCTGAGCAGATTTTGATAATCTAGACTTGAAAGTTTCGAATAAATCTTGGTATATTGATGGAAAAACCCGGATCATAATTTTACCAAGGGAAATATTGCTGTAGATGAATGCCTTTCCAACCTTCTCCGGAACTTGAATCCAGTCATTGTAGGATTTTTTGCCGTTTAATATGGCTTGAGGAATCTGCTCCTTGTACTTAGTTATACTGAGAAGAAAATCTGTAAGTTCAGTAGTTTCCGTAAATTGAATAACCATTATGTCCAAATAAGACGTGTCAAAAAGAATTGACTCCATTTTGGATTGCCTATGCATGAGTTTAAATGACTTTTGTGTTGGTGAAAGTGGAATTTGGTATCCGTATTGTTTGATCATATGAGCACGCTTGGCGTGCCAGACATGTGTAGGAAGCCAAACAAAATCGTGTTGACGTTTTTGGTACTTGACGTTTCCTCTGGGCTTTGGTGCTAGAATTCCAACTCCAGTATTATCGTATGAGCCAAGAATATTGTTTAGCTTTGTGTATTTCAAGGGGTTGGTTGTAGTTTCTTTTATCTGTTCAGCTAGGGCCTTAATTGTTCCTCGAATATTCAATTTCTTGTCAATGAGTTCCGATTTCGGTATATCTCTAAGCAACTTGAGTGCTGCACCTAGTTTTAATAGCTTTCTTCTCATTCTGAGTCGGTATAATTTGCGTCCACGTAAATGCTCCTTTTTGGGAGGTAGACCATTCACCGAATTCTGCATCTCACGAAGAGCACGGTTACGAAGGCGTTTTGGTATACGCTTGACATTATGAGATGCAGCTCTTCTTCTGAGACCACGTGGTAAACGTTGAAATACTCGATTGGAAGTAGCTGCTTTTGATTTGAGCTGAGATACTTCAAACGATTTGATCTCAAACGTACGAGCTTCAAGAAACTCTGGGATATTGAGCCTTTCCTTATCAACAAAACTTGGATCCCTTAACTGTGTCTTGATGGTTCTGCTATTGTATAGCCGAGCCTTTCTACCATTGTTAGATTTTGGTGGCATTGCTAATGTTTCTACCATCGCTTTAAAATTTCTCGCGCATCAATATTGTCTACTAGGTGGAATGCTGCTAGCAACTTTTTCTAATTTACGAGAGACTAAGTTTCAATATAGAAATGAGAACCCACTAATCATTGTTGGGTCCATTATGTGTGTATTATTCTTAATAATATGAGACGCTATACAAAGTAGGCAAGTGAGTGTGGTCTTTTTGCCATTCGGCTAAGATGGCCATCATTTGATCTTCGAGTAACACGTCAGACTGGTCTTCGTAATCATCCTTGTTCTTTCTTCTAAAATCATGAATCATTGTTACCAATTTTAAGATACCCTTACCACCAATCAATGCATTTTCGTTATCATCCTTGATGTCAACATTGATAACATGGACGATTTGCTTGACATCGTTCTCATCATCTTTATTGTACAAACGATACATCAAATCATCCAACACACTGTCAAAGCATCTTTCTTCACATGTTATCACCAAGTCAAACTTGCCTGCGTACGAGTTGTTCTGCCATTTCTCGGGAGCCCGTTTCACTTTTCTATTTCTGTCCAACATATGAATTAACCCCGTTGCTTCATACATCTTCCTGCAATTTTGTGATATTAAGTCGTTGTAGATATCGTCATATGGTGTTCCAAAATCGTACACGTTTGGTTTATCTATCGATGGGCCTGGTAACCTCACTGCCGAACCTGTCCCAAATGATTTCACATTAAACCCGGCATCTCGCAATTGTTTATGTGATTCCATTGATCTATTGTTATTAGATGCACATACTGTACATATCTTTAAGCTATCCTCTATCATCTCTATGGTTTATCCTTCTCTACCAGGTGCTACACTTGCAAGTTGATTTCTGTTTGTTGGTTACAGCACGAACTTATTTGCTTTTCAGATGCAGGATTTGAACATGTGCACGTGATTTGGTTTTAAGAAAGAACTATTAGGAAGTATCTAAAGTGCTTGCATACCCAGAAGCAAAATTCGATCCCAAGACAGGCTATAAATAATGCCTCTTTGTTATTACTCATCTAGTAAAACAAGTATGAATACATATATATAAAAAAGGATGAAGCTGTCAATTTACTTGAGCGTTGAATAATTATTAGTATATAAGTTGCTGCAAAATACTCCTAAATCCCTTAGCAAGAATTATTAAAGTAGTAATCAGTACTTCTGTAACTGAACAGCAGATGATTTATAAAAACATCAATATACACTAAACTATTTAGCAGGACTCGCCAGCAAGTCACTCTTTTGCATGGATTCAAAGGATTCTATTTCTTTCAGCTGCGTGATATTGACAATATCTTCCAGTATAGTAGCTGGTGTTGTCCACAGTTCTTCTTGAGGTCCTTCTGAAGCGATTTCAGTGATGTCTCCCAAATCAACAAAATCATCGTTAGCCACATCTAAAGCAACAAAGACATCTTCATTGGCAACATGCACAAATTCAGAACTCCTTCTTTCTTTTACACTTCTTTCAAATTCGTGAAAGTGGACAATCTTGTTTTTTTTAGCCACACAATCAGCCTTGAAGCTAGAGTAGTCTTGGGAATTCTGTACAACAATACCAATCATCATTGAAGGATCCAAGTCCGATATATCTAGTTTCTGGTAAAATTCAGTGTGATACGTGGAATAATCTGTCTTCGCACTGAAAGGCTGCGGAGTATGCGGGTTCATGTAAATAAGATTGTCGCCCTGGTATCCTAAGAAATAAAAGCTTGAAGAGGGCTTACCTCCAGCAATACCAACTGATTGCGGTAGGGATAAAAGCTGGAGCAAACTTGATGAATAGTACAAGTTAAACTTGTCTATACCTAGACGTACTGGAAACAAGATCAACAAGTTGTCTTTCAACTGGAGGATACTTTTGACTTCAGAGTCGTACAAATCCCCACTCTCGCTGATATGAACCCCCAAATCGGGTAATCTATTATTACCACTATACTTTTCACAAAGCCTCTTGATCGATAATGAGGCAGCATTAGGTCCAAACCATTCTCCTGGCTTCACTTTTAACGGCAGTTCGCCCGCCACCCGAATGAAATTGTGAAGCAGGAAGGGTGCAAGTGATGTGTCTTGAAACAAGTCCACCACATCACGATTATTCTCACCTTTCAAGAGATGTAAATATGTATTAGCGAGTAAGTTCTGAGATGTTCTGATCATACATCCCCAGCCGACATCCGAGGTAAAGTTATCGTTATCAATAACAGATCCCAAGTTCTGAAGAGTATTCAATATTAGGTTACGACTGGTGACAAACAGATGGACAAATGAAAGTGGAGCTGGGCCCGATATAACCCGTGCAATAGGCTCAAACCCGAAACGGTAGGTGACCCATATTTTAGACTGGATCTCTCTTTGGTGCTGATTCTTACTGTACTGGCAACCAAGAATAGTGACCGGACCCTCGTCTTGCTCTATGGGCCACAACATCGAAAAAATAGGGCGATCTGACATGGATGGACTTGTGGAAGCGCACCTTTACGGATTTTTGAGTTGATCTGACACAAGCCTTATCGCCACGAGCGCGCACAGCACAATTTCTTGTTACAAAGAGTCATTATTGGCACAGCAGCTTCTTTGAATGCCACGAAGAAAACATAGTGGTAGTAAACGTGGAGGACGTGGTGGTACAAGTGGTGTAACCACTGGAGCCTATGGACGTATATTCCACAAGAATAAAAAGAACAAAAGCAGATCAAACAATCATCGTGGAGAGCACCAGTACCCTGAGCTTATGGACCTCGAACATTCCATGAAACATTTATCGAGACGTCCGGGACGCTTGATTGACGAAGTTGAGTATACCAAGAGGCATCAGGATGAGACCTTTGGTAAAGCCCTCCGCCATAGACCTATAGAGTTCGTCAAGGCCAAGGACGTCTACGACCCAAGTGCTGAGTTAAAGAAGAAACTAAAATTGGAGAATATGGCGAGAGATGAGCCAGATAGTATTCGCGAGGAAACACAACAAGATGAGTCAGATATCGACCCAGAAAAGGTAGAATCGAGGTATCCTTTGAAAATTCCTAAACTGAACCAAGAATTGCTTGATTTGCTTGATGCCCAAACACCAAAACAAGTACCACTCATTATATCTGACATTGATGAGGAGGATGATGAGAATTATGAGGATGAAAAAGAAGAAGAATTAGAAGAAAGAGAAGTTGAAGCACAACAGGAAGGTGGAGGAATAAACTCTGAAGATATTTCGATCAAAGACTTGAACATCAATGATGAGCCATCCTTTGTTATTGACCCTCATGGCGAGGAAGATGTGATCTCTCGATTTGAAATACCGAGATGTCCAAAAGTCTCTTCCATTCAACGTTCCAGACCTCAAAGTATGCCAAATCCAGATCCTGTTGGAGGCGTTGAATACGATCCAGTGTTAAATATTGGCAAGGTCTCGCTTCGCACCACCAGAGATTCACAAGGAAATACTACTACCGAATTATCAACTAATCATAAAAAATTAAGAGGAATTGAACAAGAGAGGGATTTATCCGACGGTTACGTTTCAGAAAATGATGTAGGGGGGTACAAGAGCTATATCAATGCGATTATGAAACAGATGAGTGATGATGATGATGACTACGAAAGTGAAACAAATTTTGACATTATGGCTTCCTCGAGTGAAGATGAAGTAGAAGTCGAAGATACTTCGAAAGCTGAAGAGCGTGAAGATGCTGATCCGGAGTACGGCTTTTTACCAGAGGACTTTGAGTTTGACGTATCGAAGATTACAGTTACAAATGTTCGTTTTGGGATTCAGAATCAGTATTATACCAAGAACCTTGAGCTTACTGGCTCAATAGATGATTTCAGTTGGGTCGATGAAGATGAACTTGTTGACTATGTCTTGGCTGGTGGTGTTAAAGAGCATAGACTTCGGAGTTTTCTCAGATTTATTACCAACGGTTTAATTGATCTGGAGTATAACGAGATGCCAAACTATTCCGACGTCTATATATCTGAGACAAGTGATGAAGAGGAGCTGGAGGACGAAGATTATGGTGACAACTTGGATGACCTTATTGCACTTACCAAACGTCAACAGGAAAACAATATTATGGTTGGTGATATGGATGCAACTCAAACCATACGTACCAAGGGGAAGGGGAAAAAGAAGCAATTGGACCTTGATAGAATGGATATGGACATTGACCTACTTCAATCATTACAAGATCTGTATCAGGCTCTCAGAAACAAAAAGAAAATAAAATCGAAAGAAAAAGAAGATACTAGAGTCTACGAAGGATTACAAAGAAATGACTTGTTGATTAAGTACCCTTACGTATTGCATATCAAGGATATCCGACAAGAATTTGAAGACTTCCTTCATGATGCGTCTCGGAATGACATGAGTTTTCCTCCTCTCGATCGCCACGGTAACATGACTATTGCGAAGATGGCTCGCTATTTTAATATGAAATCCAGTACCTGCGGTAATAAGGGTTTGAAGCTGTTTGTTAAGGTTACCAAACACCGCAAAACCTTCCATTATCTTCCGCAACACAACGAGATTTCTCAAATCTTAGGGAAGCGACCAATTTTTAATAGAACAGATCAAAAAAGACCTCATAATCAAATCACTTCTACTGATGGCAATGCTGCAAAGGATCGCACAAGAGGCAGAAACAAACCAGGTGTTACTAGACATAAAGAAGGTGATATCGTAGGAGCAGAAGCTCCTGAAATTGGCCACGATAATATTGGAAGGCAATTGTTGGAGAGGCTTGGCTGGGTCAAGGGTGAGGGACTTGGCGCTCATGGAAACAAGGGTATTAGTGAGCCTGTCTTAGCCAAGATAAAGAAATCAAAGACCGGTTTGAAATAGTTTGTATGTATATTAACGTCTTTTCTTACCCTTTTTTCCTACATCCTTCTTTGGTGCGGCATGTCCCGTCTTATTTACGTGCTGGAAAAGTTTATTTCTTGACGTAAATATTTCTTTGCATACACCGCATATTTCTGACCCATTCTTTATTTTAGGTTTTGGGTCATCTTGTTCTGGCACTTTTGGTGCAAATGAGTTTTCTTTGGTGGGTATGGATACGCCTTTCTTCTTTTTCTTTTTGTCCTTCTTCTTATTTGATCCCCAATCTTCGTCATCCTCACTTTCAATCTTGAGACCCATTGCCAACTTTTCAAGTTCCTTGTCTCTATAATTTGTTTCTGTGGATACTTTTCTGGGTGCTGGTTTTACAAATTGCGCAAGCTCGTCAATGATTTCATCAACATCGTCATCCACTTCAAGATTTTGTAAATTATCTTGGACAGATGCCGGCGAAGTTGATTTTATTTCGGGAATAATTTCCTCTCCAAGCTCTCCAATATCTGAAATATCCTCCTCTGAATTAAATTCGCTGCTAGCAGTTTCAAATTCATCCAAGTCGATATCATCTTTATCTATTCCTAGTTCAATTCCTTCTTGTTTCATTTCCCACTTCAACTGCTTCAATGCCTTCTTATGTTTGTTGGAAGATTCGTGAACTTCAAACTGGTTTTTGTTTTTGAATGTCTTGTCGCAGACAAAACATTCATAAAGATTTAGATCATCTTCTGGGGCCTCAAATTCATCAAACTCGCTATCATCGGAATCAGAGGTGGCAAGATCGTATTCTTCGTTCAACATCTGCTCCAAATCTTGAATTTCCTCCACTGAAAGTTGCTGCCATTCCTGCTCCGTGAAATTGTCTCTATTCTCCATTATATGGCGCAACTTTTGTTGCTGACGACTTAGGCGAGCTTGTTCTTCGAGTTCAGCCTGTTGACGCTTTTTCTTTGATTTTTCAAATTCATTTTGGCCCACTTTTACTCGAGGATCTCTCTTCTTAATAAACAGGACAAAGTTACGTACTGTTTCATTATATGACTTTCTTGCACCATCTCTTGCCTTTTTATTCTCCTTCTCCATTACTCTTCTTGTTCTCCGATCTGGGGCCAGTGAGTATCTATATTCATCTTTCCAATTAAATGTTTTGACACTCAGAAATGAAGCCCATACACTGTAAAACTTTCTAACCTGATTCACGTAGTCTGATGCACTATTACCTAAACGGGGGAATAATAAGAATGATTCATCGATGGCACTGTTCTTTTCGTCATCTTTATATTTGTCGAACTTAGGTAATCCTTGTGCTCGGCCATGTGTGACTTCTTCTGCTGCAAGGCGTTCAAATAATAAGGAAACAGTGTTATAGAATCCTTCACGAGAATCATCAATTCGAGTATATAATGCGGGGTTGAAATAACGCATAAGCTCTTCTTCCGAGATAGATGGAATTACCATCTCTTCTTCGTCTTCATTGTCATATTCGTCATCATCTCGCAAAATAGATGATTTATGCGAATCGTACCACGATCTCTCTTGCGGATCACTCAAAACTTCATATGCTGCTCTTACTAATGCAAATCGGTTGGTAGCACCCTCAACATCGTCAGGATTTTTATCTGGATGTAGCTGAAGCGCCTTTTTTCTATAAGCTTTCTTGAGCTCTGTATCACTTGCTGTCAGTTCCACCTCAAGAAGCTCATAATAACAAGTTTTCATTTGTATTTGGGATTGGTAGCTTTACTTATACATACTAACAGATATGAAAATTTTGCATAATCTACAGAATTTCTTGTGCAGGAAATATTTTGCGCTCAAAACTTCATTTCAACTGGATTCAATTAAATTGACCATTTACCAACCCTTGGAATGATAGTCATCAAAGTCATTATCGTCGTTAACTCCAACTAGTGCCACATTAGAATGAAATTTTTCGCTGATAACACGATCTGGAAGTGGTACCTTACCCAATTTGTAATCCAAAATAATTGACTGTTTGAGGGACTCACTGAGCTCCGTCGACAACATCGATCTACGAGTTGTATCTGGAGATAACTGAATTGTTCTTGTTCCATTGGCCTCTTCTTCTTCTTCTTCTTCTTCCTCCTCCTCTTGCCCAGTGCTTGCTATTTTTAGAGTATGTTTGTACATACTCCCTGCTGTATTTGGTGGAGTAGCAATCGGTGCAGATACGGAGCGAGGCGACCCTGCCTTGGGTTTTTGCGTTTGCTCCACAGGTACATCCAAAACTGTCTGCTCAAATGTACACTCGCTGGTGGGCTTCTCCGTATCATTTTCCCTCTTTTCGGATATACTCTGATCTGACTTACCAAAGATTGATTTGGAATTCCGGTAAAGCTTTTCCAAGTTAATTGAACTTTTAGAAACAAAACTTCTTATGGATGGTGTTGCGGACTTGTATCCTCCTAACACTGATCCTGAAAGTTTGGTAGTCAAACTATTTGAAAGACTACCTCTTGGCAGACTCAGATTGGTTTCTCCATCATTCGACACAGAGGACTTGGCGATCACATTAAAATCAGATATTCCAACTATGGACCTCTGTTTTCCAAGAAGAGAATCGTCATCTTTGGTATCCACATTTTTTTCGTCGACAGAAGCCTTCAACAGGCGCTTTCTCTTGTCTAAGATGTTGTTCTCCACTAAATCATTTTGGTAATGAGGATAGTTTTTTGAGATATCTGACAGGGAACTATATTTCTTTGAGAACATGATATATGGTCTTTTGGGTCCACCGCTTGGTGCTGGATTCCGACTCAGTTCAAAGGTGATAATTCCAGTCGTTGATGACCGTTTTAATGCAGGTTTGCTCTTGCTTACAGAGTCTTGTTGATTTGCAAGCTCATTCAAAAACAACCCAGACAATAGGGACCTTGGCTTGGTTGAGATTCCAGATGGAGAACTTTTCTTATTGTGAGATGAGCCCAGTTCGGTGCCTTGAATATCAGTAGCAACGGATGTATTGCTGATGTTTCTTGGAATGTTTGTAGGTATTTTAGTGAATTGAAATGGGTGTAGAGGCTCCTCACTCACGTTTTTGTCATCTTCTGAAGAAACTGAAAGCCATTCGCTACTATCGTTATCGTGATTGCTATCGCTATCGATTATCTTTGCTGAAAATTCTTGTTTCCCTTCTTCCTCATCCGAAAATTCATCTACTTCATCTTCATCTTCTGATATATCAGTGGAACTATACCCATCATCTTCAATTTCGTTGGGTTTTATAGCAGCTTCTTTGGTATGAGATATTATGTCAGACAGTTTGGATTCATCAGCTGTTGGTGTGTCTTTAAAGTTTAAACGGTAATTGCTAAACAAAGAATCTTGTCGTTGAATGCGTGTTTGGTTTTTCTCCAGTGATACACTCGAGTTCTTGGTGGGAGAGCATTCGCATTCGGATTCTGGGGAGTTGCGATGATTCTTTCTCTTGTTCTGCTTGGTCCTCTGTGCCTCTGGCGGTGAGGGAGTATTGGCAATGTAAAATATGTGTTTGTTAGTATTTGGATCAACGTGTGAATCTTTTCTTGCGCCTAATGACGATGTGGAGGACTTCATTCTATCCACTGCAGGCCTTGTAACGGATGAAATTGAAATACGGCTGGGTGAGAACCCACGCACAAATGAACTGGTAGATCTACTGGGTAAGCTTTTATAACTACCCTGAGAAATTAACGGTGACCCGCCACTATCGTGTGACACTTTTTGTGATGGTTCTTGCGTCTGCTCCTCCTCATATTCATCCACTTCAGATATATCAGAAATATCAGAATCGGTATCCGATACATCATCTTCAAAATCACCATCTATAGCATCCTCGCCATAGTAATCATTATCACAGTTGCCGTATGACGAAGTGGCAGTAGTTGGTTTGGACTCGTTATTGCCTATGGATTTTCGGGTTGCATTTATACTGATATTCGAGGAGTATGAAAACAATGAAGGTCTTTGAATGCGCTGTGTACTAGTTGGTGATAATTTTTTCAGGTCTAACTGAAAATGGTTCTGTTTTAATGCTGAAAGGGAGTCCTGGGAGAGATCATCCATGCTGAGTTGAGTAATTTCCTTTGTTAATATGAACTTTTTGTTTAGTAAACGCCATGATCGATTGTTTATGCGTTCCGTAGACGATAATCTGGAATGTATGTTAGAATTATTCGTGATCTTCCATAATCCTAATAAACCTTGATCTAGGCCATCATTGTCGTACTGAAAGGATATATGTATGGAATCCATATTTGAAGCATATGGACAAGTATGACTTTTGAACCCCTTTATATGTTAAGGAAATTATATTCACACTGGTAATGACAACCCGGTATTTGAGGTTTACGATGGTTAAAAATTGAATCACCAACAGCCAGAATTAGAAAGGGCGTTTAATAAAACGTTTTTAGACTTCTGAATTGATTCAAAATACAGAAGTAAACCAGATTAAAACAAGTTTCTGTCCTATGTTCAAATGTTGAAAATGTAAAGGTGGTTAGAAATGGGCACCTGGTTTCAGAAAAATTTCCAGAGGTATCCAAACGTTTTACCATGATCAGTACAACAAATCCTCGAGAACGACTCCGGACCGCAGTACATAGTCAGGGGAATTGTACTAAAAAATTGTATGTCTCAACCCGACAAAACCTGCAGACAAACCCGCCCTCACTCACTTAAAAAAATGAATGATCATGCAAAAGGGCGAGAGGATGTGATAAGCCACCTGTGTGCAGGTGGAGGGTCATCAAAGAAATTAGGAGGAGAAAAACCTGATTGAACCTTTATGGGAAATCCGGAACTCCTAAAAGGGGGGAGAGTATTATTACGTCTAAAAGTAAGTAAATAGTGATAGTCTGACAGCTCGGAGTTGTACCGTATATTAGCAACTAGTCAGTCTATAATTAAGGTTTCGTTTATTGTTTGACCTCTGAAACGCAACCAAGTGAGGTTTATTGTTGTCGGACCTTCTTTTCTACAAACTAAAAGTATTTGTAGCATGGTTTTTTTTTTCCTTGAAGGCACCTTGTGCCTATTTTTTAGGTAGTAGAAATAAAACGCAATCAATGTGTTTTTAATAAACAATAAACATATTTAGAACTAAATCTAGAAAAACGCCGGTACTGTTGTTTGAACCTTTTAAGCCTTTTCAAACAAGGGCTCGTCAGCTCTCTCCTTGACTTGTACGAAAGCCTTAATACCATCGTCACCGAACTTTTCCATCAATTTGCCAGCATCAAAGACTTCAACCTCGGTAGTTGCAAACTTTCTAGCTGGAACACCTTGGTGAAACAACTGGTCCAATTCGGCAAATGTTCTATCTTTTGTTTCTGGTAAGTCGAACCAAGCCCAGACAATTGCAATAAATGCGATAACGGCCCAAACAAGACCAGACTTAGCCTTCAAATTCCAGGCAGTAGGGTTTAACATGTAGGGGTTAACAACTGCAATGACGACGTTTGCAACATTGTACAAGTTTCTCGAAAGCATGACTGTCTTGGAACGCAACTTAGCGTTAGGTAATTCGGCAACAATGCAGAAACACATTGGCCCAATTGTCAAATCATAGATAAATGTGAAGATCAACAACATCGAACCAATAGCCCAAGAAGAGCCAGTGGTACCAACAAAACCTAATCCTCCAACGATGACCAAAATGACGAATTGACAACACAACCCTCCAAAGTAAATTGGGAATCTTCCGACCTTGTTAGACAAAAACCACGATCCAATGGTACCAATAATACCCAAAATGTACATAATAATGGAAAAGGTGAAGGAGTTAGAAGTTGACAAACCAGCTTGGATATAGAAATATGTCGAGTATCCCATTAAAGAAGAACCGGTACAGGCTTGGAACAACCAGGTAAGGGCAGTCACTCTTGTTCTTCTGAAGTTGGTACCCTTGAAACAATCTCTGAAAGTCCCCCCACTGACAGCTTCTTCTTCCTTGACTGTCATCTGAATTTTGGTCAACATAGCTTGAGCAAGAACATCTTTGTCAGGCATATTTGGGTTGATTGTCAATAATCTCTTAAGTGATTCCTTTGCTTCGTTATCACGACCTCTTTTGACTAAGTACCATGGCGATTCGGGGGCAAGGTAAACACCGAGTGCTAAAGGAAGTGGCCAGATCCATTGAATTGCAAATGGAATACGGTACACATGATGACCATTCATGCCAGAGACACCTTTAAGAACACCCGATCCAATTAACTGTCCGAAAACCCAACACATATTAACGTAAGTGGTGAGATAGACACGAAGTGGAGTGGGTGCAACCTCTGAAGCATATGTGACGGTGATAGTTTGGTAAGATCCCCAGTTGATACCTAATAAGACATAAGCCAATAACAAAATAGAAATATTTGGTGCAAAAAACTGAATAAAGATCAAACCAACCGATGAAATCAAGGCAGTTAACAAGGTCAGTCTGTAGCCAATTACATCAGCAACATGACCAGCAATGTAAAGACCAATAATACTACCACACTGATAAGACATGTTGAGACCAGTTTGCCATTTGGCAGGAATTTGATATTCATTAAGCTCAGGATAAAACTTTCCAAACTTCTTGTTGAAAGATTGCATACCCATCAAAGCGTTCAACAAGACTAAGTCATAACCTTCCATGATCAACGCAGTAGAAAGGATAACGGACCACATAACGGCTTTGGGAAAAGTTTTAATACCTTCTCTGAAGGACATAGTCTTTTCCTTCTGATCATTGCTCTTAGCCTCGTTGGACATATCTAAAAACTTGCTGATGTAGTCATCAACGGCAATGTCGTTGAGCGAGTCGTCATCGCTGGTGGTTTTGCGAATGGAATCATGGATTTGGATGGTCTTTCCAGGCTGTTTGTTGTCTTCAACAAACTCAGTAGACATAATGTTTGAATGTAAGAAAGATACTTTTGTAACTATTGAGTAGATGGTTGGAAACGTTGGCGCATCGAGGTGCTTTTATATGGATGGTCCTAATCTGCCAAAACTAGAATATACCCCAAATTATTTTCTTGCTACTTAGTTATAAACGATACACGAATATTGTTGCCCAAGAATAATTGTATGCAAGGAGGGAGCTTGAATACGGCTTATTCGTGAGTGCATGTCAACACCTTCAACACAAGGCTTGTACTCCGCACTTGTGCCCCGCGAATATTGTATTTCCGAAATTAAATTAACTGCTAAAAAATATTCTTGGTGGAGAATGCAAATACGAAACAACTGACTCTGTCTATCCTGAAGAAAATACTACGCGTTAAACATCACTTTGATTTTTGCTACATTGGTGAATTAAATATCCTTTGTGTTGAATTATTACAATTTATTCTGCATCAGTTTTGTTTGTAGTTCGAGAGAATAGTGTCAGACCACAAGAAAAAGCTTGGAACTTAATGCGGAGAGGGAAAGTAAAGAACCCAAATGCGAACAAAACTTCCCCACGTTCGAATTTTAATGATCTACTGTTATGGATGTTAGATGCTCTGTGAGGCTTTGGCGAGCCAGTGTCGTATGGTTCTCATGAGACCTATTTGGTTTACAGTACGAAGAATTGAATTTCGCAAATTCATTTTTGCGCTTCGCAAATTAACTATAATTTTGAAAACTACTCTCTGTAGGAGTAAACTTTGGGATCACTGGAGTGGAATTCTATTGCCCCGCTATTGTGATTCCTGAATATATTTCGCATATTACCCCAGATTTATTTTTGCGTAAAAAAATAATTCGCAAATTCATTTTTCCAGCCCCGCCCGCATAATCTTTGCGCATTCCGAGAAATATTACACTACGCACGGAAGTAACCAAACAAGGTACCTGGCAAATTGCGGTCTTTGGGGCACTCAAGATCTGATCGGTGTTCCGTAGTTTCATACTTCATTGTTTCATTGCTTTTGAAAATTTTGAGTGGTGTGGTGGACTTTTGTTGTTGGTTTTGCCCGCCTGCCCCCATACATTAGACAATACATCTAGATTTTGTGTTCAATTATTATTTAAAAAGTGGAGGAGATTTGTTAGCCACTTGTCGGGAAGATCCACATATCAAATTTTAGTGGCGGGTGTATGTTTCCGGGTAAAGTTAGAGTTCGTATAAATACCGACAATGATTACTTGCATTTGCTCCATAAACTATCTCAATTGCAAAACTAAAACATGACTCTTCAATACTCGTGGTGGAAGGACGCTACCATTTACCAAATCTGGCCTGCTTCCTACAAAGACTCTAACGGTGATGGTCTTGGTGACATTCCTGGTATCATCTCTACGCTAGACTATCTCAAGGACTTGGGTGTTGACATCATCTGGTGTTCGCCAATGTACGACTCACCACAAGATGACATGGGATACGACATCTCCGATTATAAATCTGTTTACCCTAAGTACGGTACCAACGAAGACATGCAAGCTTTGATTGATGGTGCTCACGAAAGAGGCATGAAATTGGTGTTAGACTTGGTCATTAACCATACTTCGAGCGAACATGCCTGGTTTAAGGAGTCCAGATCTAGTACTACTAATCCCAAGAGAGACTGGTATATTTGGAAGAAGCCTGTATACGATGCTGCAGGCAACAGACATCCACCAAACAACTGGGCATCTCATTTTTCTGGGTCAGCCTGGACCTGGGATGAAACAACTCAGGAATACTATTTGCATCTTTTTGCTAGTTCTCAACCAGACTTGAACTGGGAAAATGAGGAGACTAGAAATGCTATTTACGAAACGGCATTGAAGTTCTGGTTTGACAAAGGGGTTGATGGTTTCAGAATTGACACAGCTAACTTGTACTCCAAGGTCCAAACATTTGAAGATGCTCCAGTTGTGTTTGTTGATGAACCATTCCAACCACCTGGTGAATTAACTGAAAATGGTCCAAGAATTCACGAGTTTCACAAGGAAATGTTTGAAAAAGTTACCTCGAAGTATGACGTTATGACTGTTGGTGAAGTTGGGGCTGCTGACAGAGAAAATGTCCTCAAGTTCGTAGGTGCTAAAGAAAAGGAAATGAATATGATTTTCCAATTCCAAGTTGTCGATATTGGTACTACCAAAGGGGGGAGATTCAAGCATGTTCCATGGAACTTGGTTGATTTTAAGAAAGCCGTTGAAGCACAAGCTGGTCTTATCAATGGTAATGACGGCTGGTCGACTGTCTTCATTGAAAACCATGATCAACCAAGATCTATTTCCAGATTTGGTTCACCAAAACATTTCTTTAAATCTGCCAAATTGTTGTCCTTGTTCCAAACCAGTTTGACTGGTACTCTTTTCATCTATCAGGGTCAGGAAATTGCTATGCAAAACTTGCCACCATCGTGGTCGATTGATGAATATAAGGATATCAATACCATTGGTCACTACAGAGATTTTAAGATTTTGTACCAAAATGATGCTGATTTCAAGGAAAAGGAAGCGGCATTGTTGGATGCTCTCCACAAGACTGCTAGAGACCATGCCAGATCTCCAGTTCAATGGGATGACTCCGCTTACGCAGGATTTTCCACTGTTGAACCTTGGACTAGAGTCAATGACGATTATAAGGAAATCAACGTTGCTTCTCAATTGAAGGATCCTAACTCGGTGTTGAACTACTGGAGAAAGTCATTGAAGATCAGAAAGGAATACAGGGACTTGTTTATTTACGGCAATTTCAAGATCTTGGACTATGATAATGAAAAGGTTTTCACGTATGTCAAGTACCTCGGCAATGACAAGTCATTGCCACAAGCATACGTTGTCTTAAACATGTCTCTCGACGATGTCAAATTTGAAAAGTTGATTGACGGTGAATACACTCTTATTAACACTAATGTTGAAGAGATTGATGAGGCTACCTTAACTCCATATGAAGGTCGTATTTACATCGTTAACTAATCGGGTGAGGTATTTAGATTATAGAGTAAGAACAATTTTTGCAGCAATCCACTGAATATTGAAAAATAAGACCTGTCCTTATGTACTCCATTGTTGATTAGTCTATTTCTGGGGAGGTGTAATATGGAGTCTCTCAGATTTTTTAACCTCATCTTGA
The DNA here is from genome assembly GCA_030574975.1 of Teunomyces atbi. Lineage (NCBI taxonomy): Eukaryota > Fungi > Ascomycota > Pichiomycetes > Serinales > Debaryomycetaceae > Teunomyces > Teunomyces atbi. Next base: position 36,516 of record JAJMFW010000033.1, on the reverse strand, counting down.
TTTGGATATTGGGAAGGGGATGGTAGGCTCCAGGTAGATCAGACAGTGTTGGCGTACCGGTTTAATGGTTCCTTATGTAATATATTATGTAATATGCTTGTACATTAAAACCAGACCAGTCTTTGGATGAGTGAAGTCTTCCAATCATTACTCAACTCTTCAGTAGATGCCAGATTTTGTAAAGGAGAATGAAGGAATAAACCAGGTACCATTGTTACCCATAGTCGAGCAGGAGGAACGGAAGTCACTACATCAGCAATTAAAGGAAGACAAAGGTTTGTACTTTTCTACTTCATGGTCAGTGCCGTTTAGCAAAATACTAACGATATAGAAAGGAAACAGAAAGACTATGAACGTCAAATACAAGAGAACAATTCCTCTTATAAATTAGATGCAAATGCAGCTGAGTTTTATGAAAGTTTACGACGTAAGGAAAAGGAACGCGAGCTCCAGCATAAACGAGAAGAGCAGATTGGCCTTCAGAACTTCAAGAAGCTTAAATCCCAGAGAAACGAGCCTTTGATCGTGGACACTAAATCACCTATAAGCAAAAGCACTTATAAAATTACGAAAAAATCAAAATTACCACCAAGGGAGGTTGGCATGGTTGACAAGGTCGTCGCAAAAGTATCTAAAATCGATGCAGAATTGAAGTCGACCACATTGCTGACGGTAGCGGGGTATCTGTCAAGCGATGACGAATAGAATATGTAGTAATGAGATATTAATGAAATAATAGATTCATTTACTGTTCGTAAGCCAACCTGACTATAATATGAAAAGATGGGAACATGTCTCCTGCTTTTATTTAATTTTGATGAGACTGTCTATAAATTTTATGGAGTACTCCTTGTCTTTTATGACCACCATCATAATTGGCGGTTTAGGAAGAATTTGGCCGAGCAACTGCTTCGTAGCAAAGTTGTTTGTATCTTGGTGATTTTAAATTCCTCATTCACGTCCAAATGGATTTTAACGAAATCTAGTATCATGTTTTTTATCCAATACATAGCATTGAAATTTTGAATGACTCTGTGGAGTTTTAAATGTGTTGGCTCATCTCTTAAAAATGATAGAATCATTTCGTCCTTAATTCCAGCAACATTCTCTCAGTCCATGTATTGTAATAAATGTCTTGCTGTTTTGAATCAGAAATAACGTCACCATGAATCATAGAACCAAAAATCTCGACGAGCTCCCATCCTGATCCTGCACGAGCATTGTTTTCCAGTGATAACTGATTAGCAGTATCTGTTTGGTTCTCGTACATAAATTTCAGTTCCAAATCATGGATCCACAGTTCATTCTTGACCCAGTCATTCACAATATCGCACCATAATAACAAATTTCGCTTCATTAATCCACCTTTCTGGTATTGAAAGAGACTATTGTTGAACAACGTTAATTCCCCCATTATAGACTTGAGACGACGATGATTGATTCGTGTGTATGCGGCATGTACCATGCCGCATGCAAGAAGCCACTCAGTCTTTTTGGCAAATTTATGTCGGTGTACGAGAAAAGTTTCAATCATTTTGGGAGTAGTATCACTAGGAATGAAAAAGTTGTTGGCGAAAGTGATGAATTCTGCAATAGAAACATGTTTCTTGTCATATTTGTAAACACTGGGACTCTTAGGACTATCTAAAAGGGAGATCTTCTTCGGGTTGAACGGTGAGTCTACATCTCTAACTGGTGATGAATCACTGTCGAGTTTCTGTCGTTTTGGACTAGAGTCTTTTAATTCCTGCAATCTCTTTAAAGGGGAGCTAGTTTTGGGTGCATTTTTAGTAGGTGACCGTAATTTTGTGGGACTCAGGTCAGGTGTGGTGAATTGTCTTCGCTTTCGAGGAGTTGACCTTGGAGATGATGTCGCTGATCGTATCTGGTATAGTAAGTTTTCCCGGAAATCTTCTAATAGCTTAGCTGCTAACTTTGGTTGTATAGGAATCTTATTTGCTTGTGGAGTTGGAAGATTAAGTTGTTCTTGGTATTTCTCTGCGGCAAGGTAAGCACATATATGAGATCGAGCTATTTCAGTTCGGTTGGGAAGTGCCGGTCGCTGCTGCAAACTAATTTTGTAAAGAGTATCATAACATGAAATTAATTCCGGTGGGAACTTACCATGTAGTGATGGAATTATATCCTCGAGAGACTGATTCCGACTCATTGTAGGAATAATGTATCTTGATCTGTGACCCTTAACCTGATTGAAATCCAGCTCTAAGAGATATTTTCTTCACGTGATTTAAATCAAATGTATTTATTTGGTTTTTGCTCCGGGTAACACCTGTCGAAAAAATTGAACCAACCAGAGTTTCACAAATTACAAGTAGTAATAGCGAACCGATTGTGTTGTCTACCACCACTATGTTGACTAGATTTACCACAAGAACTGCCGTACGTGCTGGTGCACGTAAATTCAGTATTAGTCCACTTGCTTTGCAAAGCAAACTGATTCCTACTATTTTTGAAACATCTGCTGCTGGAAACAAAGAAATAGTGTCAGGTGCTCCTAAAGAATTGGTTACCTCTAGAGTGGTAAGAATCTATCAGGAATCCAAGCCAGCTACTCAATCTGGACACCACAACGGTGACCACTGGAAGTTGGATTGGGATGTTTTGGGTAAAGGGAACAGATGGGAAAACGATTTGATGGGTTACCAAGGTACTGCTGATTACATGCAAGGTACCATCATGAAATTCGATACCAAGGAAGCAGCTATCAAGTTTGCTCAAGGACAAGGATGGGACCACTACGTGCAAGAACCAAAGAAGAGACACTTCAGAAAGAAGGAGTACTCGGCAAACTTCTACCACTCGCCAGGTCCTTTGAAGCACATTAGAACCAAATAAACTTTATTGTCTTCCTCTTTCATCTTCTTGCTTTAACCTCTGTTGTGAGGTGGAAATGGTTATTTCCTTGCCATTAATAACCTTTTGACAAGTTCCATTTGCAAGAAGCAAGATATAATTGGGTTACTTGCTATATGTTTCCCACTACCTTAGCACGAATTATTGTAAATCCTTATGCATTTTCTTCTCCTCCATATATTAATAAAACGGTCTCTAGCACTGACAATAATAAAACTCCTGTACGCAAAGAACTTCAACTCCAGTTTTTTTTTCTAATTTGATTTCCTATCACACTACTGAGCTCCTACATAAACGGTGCAAAACGAGTGTTGTGACGCGTCTTTGGTTGATTGTTGTTTGTATTAGTATCTGCTGAACTACTAAGAAGATCTATTCAAGCAGCACGTCTTCTATCAAATGTCATACAACGGTCGAGGGTACCATAGTGGTTACAGAGATCGAAGACTGGTCAAGCACGTCGATTCAGGTCGTAATGAATTTTCAAATGGTTATAGAGGCGGGACACTGAATAATGGCTTCCTCCGTGGATTTAGTTCCAGACTGTCGGAGCCCATTAGTCTGAAGGTCAGACCGGAACATCTTCAGGACTCCTTGGAAACAAACTCCGAAGCCGTTCCTAATGGACATAAACAGCCAGTTACGCGAGAAGGTACTGACTCTGTGACTGGCATAAATCCAATAGATTCAAAGTTCACCAAGTTGGCGCATCATATCGATTTCCAATCTCGAATACCCAACTCAAGAGACGTAGATCTCAAGAAGAATTACCGGGTGTTATATGATCCTGAGACAGACAAATCTTTATCTAAAACAGAACGGAAGCAGGCTCACAAAAAGATTAGATTTAGTGATGGCACAGTATATTCCGATATCAAGGACCCTCGAAGGGCAAATATTTCCTTATATTTTCAGAAACCGAACAAGAAATCAAAAAAGTTCCCATTCAAGCAGCTTCCTCAACCCAAGTTTGTGTTTGATAAAAACTCCTTAGGCCCTCCACCACAGACAGAGCTTGTGATATGGAACTTGCCATCTACTACCAGTGAATTATACTTGACCAACTACTTGAAAAGCTATGGTGACCCCATCAGTGACATGAAATTTATAAACGATCCAGTTAATGCGGTTCCACTTGGTATTGCTACGTTTAAATTCCAAGGCAATCCTGATAAAGCTATGCGTTTAGCCAAAAAGCTCATACAAACTGTCAAAACGGAAATGCCTAAAATTGATGGTGTAGATCTTAAAATTGGACTCAATGATCATGAAAATGAACTCCTCAATAGAAAGATAGATTCAGCTCAGGAAAAACTTCGAGCCGTCAAGATTCGAAGAGATGAGATTGAAAAGAAGAGACAGAAGAAACAGCAAGAAATGGAGTTGGCAAGAAAACTTGAACAGAAAAAGAAAGAGGAAGAAGTTCGCAAACAACAGCATAAAGATGGTGAGCGTGAACGTGAAGTTGAACTGGAAACTTTGAATGATGTGTTTGGGTCAAAATACAAGCCCAATACAACCACCCTTTCTATTAGACACAAAAACAAGGTTGTTCTGGGGGTAATATTACCAAGTGATTTGAAGAAGTATATTAAAGACCGGCCTTACATTTTAATTCAGGATAAATACGTATCGACCAAGAAGATTCCCTCGCTGGATATTAAGCGGGCTCTTAATAAGTATGATTGGACTAGAGTCCTTTCAGATAGATCCGGGTTTTATGTTGTGTTTAATTCCTTAAAGGAATGTGAACGTTGCTTTTTGAATGAAGATGGTCGGAGATTCTACGAATACAGATTGTACATGGAATTGTCTGTTCCAGACGGCTTTGATCCCTTGGGTGCTAATCTGGATGATGAAACTCTATTGAGTTCTAAAAAGCCGGTACATGATGTTGTTGACGAAGCAACAAATATTTTGATTAAGGAGTTTCAACTTTTTCTAACCAAGGATATTCGAGAACGAATCATTGCTCCGGTTGTTTTAGACCTTTTGAGTCACGAAAAGTATCCTCAACTTGTTGAGGAGTTAAAGCTTAAAGAAGCAGCCAAGGTTGTCACCCCAGTGGTAAATTCCTCTAGCCAGCTCAAGCAAGATGCTTTATCTATTTTGGCTAAACAGAGACGCACACAAGCACAGTTGCCTTCTTTTAAGAAGAAGGACGACCGTAAGAGGTCTCAAAAATATTACAGTACGAAGAAAAGTTTGATTCCTATGCAGCATGCTCTCAATTATGACCATCAGTCTGACGAAGATGATGATAGTAAGGAATCTACCCCGGCTTCATTAAAGAGAGAAAATGATGGAGTTGAAGATGAAAAAGAAGTGAAGAAACTGAAAAGAGGGTTGCTGCAGCCATTTTTGTACGACTCTTCATCGGATGGGGAAATGGAAGTTGAACAGGAACGGGAAGAAGCACTGACAGGGGCACCTGCAGAGGAGGGTAATGGTGTTGACTACTCGAAGGTTGAAGCTAGGTACCTACCTACGGAAGGTATTCCATGTACCGTTTATGAAGAAAATGTAATGTTACCTTCTGCTGCATTGGACTTTGAAAGGTTTCAATCGACGATCAAGGATGACGAAGACATTGAGTTGGCTAAGAAGGTTCTTGCTGACGTTAGTACTGAGTCTGCTGATTTAAAAAATATTGACTACTGGGCCTGGAAACAATTGGATATTAAGAATGGCTCCGAGGAAATTGCGGAAGATGTTGAATTGATTGAGACACTTGATTCAAGACTTGAATGTACGACTGGTTCTTTTAGAAGTGAAGGATACAGAAAAATACCTGATGCTGATAAGATTGAATACTTGCCCCATCGTCGTAAGATACACAAGCCAGTCAAGACTATTCAGCACGAAGGTGATGATGAAGATAACAACAATACGAGCAGTGCGCCAGCAGCATCTTTGGTAAACAATTCGCGTGTTAATAGAGCAAACAATAGAAGGTTTGCAGCCGATATCACTGCTCAGATTGGTACTGAAACTGAAGCTTTGAGTTTGAATACATTGACAAAACGGAAAAAGCCGGTATCGTTTGCAAGATCTGCAATTCATAATTGGGGCTTATATGCATTGGAACCAATTGCAGCAAAGGAAATGATCATAGAGTATGTTGGGGAGAGTATCCGGCAACAGGTCGCTGAGCATCGGGAGAAGAGCTATTTAAAAACCGGTATTGGTTCGTCGTATCTTTTTAGAATTGATGAGAATACAGTTGTGGACGCTACAAAGAAAGGAGGTATTGCCCGTTTTATCAATCATTGCTGCAATCCAAGTTGTACAGCCAAGATTATTAAAGTCGAGGGCCAGAAGCGTATTGTTATCTATGCGCTTCGAGACATAGAAGCGAACGAAGAGTTAACTTACGACTACAAATTCGAAAGAGAAACCGATGATGATGAACGTATCAGGTGCTTGTGTGGTGCTCCGGGTTGTAAGGGCTACTTGAATTGAAGGAGACATGATCTGATTTCTGTGAGAAGTGTAAGTTTATTATTGCGGTATTGGTGCAAACATGTGATTGTATTTTTTTGGTACCAGAAAAAGCATTGTAACAATAGAAGAACATCTAATAACTATATCATATCTATTGTGATTTGGCGTAGCGAGACTGGTTTTGGCTCCACGTACTAATGTATCTCGTAATGAATAATGCAAAATAAATCTTAAAACTTTTACAAAATTATATAATTATTGTGACGTTACATGTTGCAGATGAACGGGTTTTAATATAGTTTATCTGTCAAAACAGATACAATATCCTATTTAGTACAAATTATAACCATTACTTTAGAAGCCGTCCAATGTAACACCACTAAAACTCCAAGAGGTTAGACATGTCGTTAGGTTTTAGTCTGTGTTTTTCTTGATGAAATTCCCCAAAAGCTTTAAAACGATAACATCCTTCCCAAAGTAGCAAGCGATCGAAAGCACCGCACTTTTAATGTCCAGGACAAATATGCTCAGATGAAGCTGAGACACAGAAATATTTGAAGGCACAAAAAAATCCTTCATTCAGAGTAAATCACCTATCGTACATTTGACAGATAGGAAGTTCATTGGGATCGTCTATATAGCTATTACTGGATTATCGCATCGAAGCTTTTTCTGAATTATCAATTTCACAGCAATACCCTTCGATGGATATCTTCAAGCCCTAATTAGCATAAAGTAAATATCGGAGATCATTAAAGAAATTCACGTGAGTGTTGAGGTCGCAACCAGAATTTCTTGTTTGGTCTTGTTTGTAAATATTAATAGTGTTTTGTATCGATCCGCATTGGGAAAAAGATAAATACTTCGTTCTGCTAGTACAATTTTTTTATGGTACTTTGAACATCATTACTTCTTCATATATATACTGTTCCAACTCGTTCATCAAGAGCAAGCATCCACCATCGAAAAATTATTCACCTATTGCATTCGTGTAAGACCCAGCTCGCCTTTGTTTCATTTTGCAATTCACCCTGGCGTTATAATTCTTAGTATAATAGATTAAACGAGAAGTACCCAGTTCCATAGCGGTACACTAATAAAATCATGTCAAATGTCCGGTCACAGCCTTTGCAGCCGTTGAACAGCGGTCAGCTTAATGCTAGAAACAACACAACTCCGATCAAAGCTGTCAGACGCAAGGAGGTCCAACCTGCCGCCAGTGACTCTCACAAAAACCAAAAGAAGAAGAAGGAAAAGTTGTCTGCTTTATGTAAGACTCCCCCTTCAATCGTGCGTACCAGAAACGGTAGAGACTATCGTCGTGGTAACTTCTTAGGTGAAGGTGGTTTTGCCCGTTGTTTCCAAATGAAAGATGCATCGGGTCAAATTTATGCCGCTAAGACTGTCGCTAAGGCTTCGATCAAGAATGAGAAGACGAAGACAAAGCTTTTGTCAGAAATAAAAATTCATAAGTCATTGAAACATCCAAACATCGTTAACTTCATTGATTGCTTTGAAGATGATGTTAACGTCTACATATTGTTGGAAATATGCCCCAACCAATCCTTGATGGAACTTCTTAAGACAAGAAAGCGGGTTTCAGAACCAGAGGTTAGATACTTCATGGTTCAGATTGTTGGAGCCATTAAATATTTGCACTCTAGAAGAGTCATTCACCGTGATTTGAAGCTAGGTAACATTTTCTTTGACCCAGAAATGACCTTAAAAATTGGTGATTTTGGTTTGGCATCTACATTGCCATCTACCGAATCTAGAAAATATACCATTTGTGGTACACCTAATTACATTGCACCCGAAGTCTTGGGTGGTAAAAACACCGGTCACAGTTTTGAAGTTGATATTTGGGCTATTGGTATCATGATGTACGCATTATTGGTCGGCAAGCCACCATTCCAGGCCAAGGACGTCCAAGTTATCTATGAGAGAATTAAAAAGACTGAATACGCATTCCCAGCAGACAAACCAATTTCCGAGGAAGCCAAAACATTGATCAAGGATTTATTGAGTTTAAACCCTTTGAACAGACCCACCATCAATGAAATTCTAAATTACGATTGGTTCAAGGGTCCATTCCCAGACAGAACACATGAGATCAGTTTGAGCGAGACTCCAGATGGCCTTGACAGAATATCAAGAGCTCAATCGGCTGTCAACTTCACCAACACCAAAGCAAATGCTGGTATTTATACCCCTAAGAGCAAGAATCCAGTTGAAATCTTGAGAAGTGACTTGCATTCAGAACAACCTAGAACCATGTTGCCCCAATCGTTGTCGCCTAATGATACCAAAAACAAATATCAAGAAGTTGATCCAAACCAGATTGGAAGATCATCCAGAAGAGTCAATTTCAATAGTAACTATTCAACAACCATCAAACGTCTTAACCAAATCTGTTTTGAAACTTATCAAAATATGAGACGTCTTGAATACTCAAAACATGAATCAATTGACGCAATGGAGTTGCCAAGATGTGAGAATCCAATTTTAATCAGCAAATGGGTTGACTACTCGAACAAATACGGGTTTTCGTATCAATTGAATAACGATGATATTGGTGTCATGTTCAACGATGAGAACACCATTTTACAACTACACAACTCGGACAGATTTTTAGAATTGATTTACCATGAAAATGAAGGTTGGACTTGCATTGAAAACTCTGTTAGCCATCCACCTTCACAGACAAAGAGACACCTTGAAGTGGTTGATTTTTTTGCCAAGTATATGAACAGCAATTTGTCCAATGTTAGCGATAACGAGGAAAGAAATGAAACAGTTTTTTTGAGACGCTATACTAGAACTGAAGACTACATTATGTTTGAAATGACTAACGGCAACTTCCAATTCAACTTCAAGGATCATCACAAGATGTGCATCTCCAAATCGGGGTTAGCTGTAACACATATCTCACCAAATCGCATAACTCAAACACATCCATTATTATTGGTTTTGAAGCAAGGTGAATTCCCATCTCTGGACTTGCCGGATTGTATCGGAAAGATAGCTGTTATCAAGGAAGCCATCAAGAAGAAGGCATTCAAGGAAAACTAATTGAGTTCTCTTCCTTACGCTAACGCATCTATAATATTTGCATAGGTTTGATTTTAGTATTCATCGTTGTTTTTCTCTTTTGTTGTGTCTTCCAAAGTACCATTTTCCGCCTGTAATTCAATTCAAAATATACTATTATTTTAACATTTAATTGTTGCGTAGATTACCTATTAAACATTCTAATAACTAATAGACAATTATATTAAGTAACATAAGAAAGAACTAAAGTTTTATAAATTACATGAAGATCGTGATGCTAGAAGAAGGTCGATGCAGAAATAGTTAATAATCATCGTCGTTAGTGTCCAATAAGGATTTAAGGGCCCATTCGTCCTTGAATCTGGTTTTGATGACATCTAATTCACTTATCAAGCCAGAGCAAGCATTTTTGAGAGCATCACGAGGTGAGTAATCTTCCTCTGTTTGGATTCTTAATACAAAGTTAGCAAACAAAGGATGTTCCACCTTGTAAGCAGCAAAAATAACCTTTTCATCCTTCAAAAGTTGTGCTCTTAACATGTTTGCCAAAGTGTGGTCCTCTCTTTCTATTTTGATGATAGCGGCGTTGGGCACCTTGGTATCGGGTGTGATCTTTATTCTACTTGTTAGTGATATTACAATCGGGAATCATAATTTGTCACTTACTTATCCACACCATCAGGCAAAATAAACAATTCAAATCTATCTGGGGCATTCATGGTGTTCAAGTGTTTGATACAGTACCCGTTTCTACTTGACTTTAACTTTTCATTTTGGTTTCGTCGTTTGGTTGAGGCACGACACCCAGCATACCATCTGAAAATTTGTGAGTTTTACGGGCCGGGTAAACTATTGTTTAGTCTTCAAGCCGGGTAACATTAAGTTAAACTTTTATGTAAGGAAAGAAAGGACAGCTGCACGCGCCCATAACCCACATATGCTTTTTGTTTGATTCTACATCTCAACTCCATACGGCATATAACAATGGGGTTTTATGGGTAGTGGTCGTGTCTAATAATACTGAGTTTCGCGTCACGTCGTCGAGGAAGCGTAATCCATCGGCGGTAAATCGATAATTCTGTGCTAGGTGATATATCTTAAATAGCAGCATAGGATAAGCAAGCACCAAGAGCCATTGTAGAAACCCGATAAAATGTGACTGATAATATATCTCTGTTGCTTAATAACGTATTCTGGTTTAGGACAATCATACACAAAAAATGGAACGCGTGTTACCCGGACGGTTTGCTTTTTTTTCGAAACCCGCCAGACACACCCACCTAACAGAAGGACCAAAAGATATCCCACGTCCTAAGAACCAAACGTATCCAGACGACACAAATTTATCATTATGACGAATCAGGATCCTTGGAACAACCAACAGCGTCCCTTGGGACAGCAGTTTAAGTAAGTAATATTTCCAAGATCTACAAAAGTCAATCTGAACATTCGGTACCAAAGCCAGATGCAAAGAGCTCTGTTTTCTTTCCACGAGCGATTTATTCAGTGACAGGCCCAGAATAATCCCAAGGGATGGGAGGGAAGCATCATAGTGAAATACTAACGTTTAGTCGCCAACATCCTCCAGTATTGCCACCACCCGCCACGCTTGAATCAGGTATGTCAAACAATACGCCCAGGCATCACCCCATCACATTTCCACCAAGCAACAGAAAACTAACATCAACAGGTGGCCAATCGTTTTACCCTTTGCCAAGCTTACCTAGTTTGGGTAATGGTAGTCACTCGCAGTCGGGACACGGGTTTACCATCCCCTCAATTAATCCGACCAATGACTTGGTAAGTACCAACCAAATGCTTTCGGCCAGAGCAACTACTAACCTCCAGAAACCTGATCCTCCAAGACAAACTCCAGACTTAAGAAGACAATCGGCGGTTGGTATATCCAGCCCCGGGGGACCACAGTTACCACTACCCGAAAATATATCTGCTGAGCAACACCAGCAACATCAGCAGCAACATCAACACCACCAGCCACCCTTACAACATCAACAGCAGGGTCCAGTACTGACTTCAATACAACAACAGCCCCACCAGTCGCAACCACAACTGCAGCTGCAACCACCACAACAACAGCCACCCCTTCCCCTGGGTATTCCCAACCGATCGACAACGAGTAATGTCTACAGACCACTCAACGTCAAGGACGCTTTATCTTACTTGGACCAAGTCAAGATCCAGTTCTACAACCAGGCTGATGTATACAACAACTTCCTTGATATTATGAAAGACTTCAAGTCTCAAAGGTACGTATCTCCACTTTATTAAGCTTCCGGTGGTGGACAGAGTTACTTGTTACCCGCACTCGGACCATTTTGCGCAGTTTCGGCCGCTCGGCTCAAGAACTCTTTTTTTGTTTATCAGCCGCGCATTACACCGATCACGTTGCACTTACTAACATTAGTATTGATACGCCAGGCGTCATCGACAGAGTCTCAACCTTATTCAGAGGTCATCCAAATTTAATCCAGGGGTTTAATACGTTTTTACCACCAGGATATCGTATTGAATGCTCGTTGGATCCATCGGACCCTAATCCAATTAGAGTTACCACGCCAACTGGCACCACCACGAGGCCCAACATCAATAGTGCCAACTATAGTCAGAGATGGAACAATGAGGAACCACCAGTTCAGTCGGATGAAACTGCCCAACAGCATTTTTCTCAAGAACAACAGATTCAGCAACAACAACCGGCAAATGGAGGTGGTCAGATTGAGTTTAACCATGCCATTTCCTACGTCAACAAAATCAAGACCAGATTTGCAAACCAACCAGATATCTACAAACAGTTTTTGGAAATCTTGCAAACTTATCAACGTGAACAGAAGCCTATTGGTGAAGTATACGAGCAGGTAACAGTATTATTTGCCAACTCGCCTGACTTACTTGACGACTTTAAGCAATTCTTACCTGATACTAGCAACCAAACATACCAGAAACCTAAGCAGGAATACTACACAGGAAATGGTAATACTCTGTTACCTCCAGTGGGAAACTTTCAATCACATGCAGGTACTAATGGCTTAAGTCCAACTAGCTCGCAACATTTAGGAGTATCAGCCACTATTCCACCGCCGCCGCCGCCGCAGCAGCAGCAGCAGTATATTGGCAAGGAAACACCTGAACCTGTAAATGAAATAAAAAAGAAAAAATCCATTTCCGAGGGTTATGTCTATGACAACCAGGAGAGTCAAGTTTCAAACTTACGTACCAGCTCAAAATCGCAGCATGGTATCGCGGTCGTGCAGAAAAATGGAGCTATTCCAATTGTTACAAATCCCACCTTGGTTCCCGGTATTCCATTACCAGTTCCACCTTCAGTTGCCGTTAAGACATCATCATTCTCTGATGAAATTTCCTTCTTTGATAAAGTGAAAAAGGCCATAGGAAACAAACAAACCTATAATGATTTCTTGAAGTTTTTGAACTTATATTCTCAGGATATTATTGACAAAAGAACGTTGGTTGAAAGGGTGGACAGTTTCATAGGCGACACACATCCTGAATTATTTAACTGGTTTAAAATGTTTGTTGGTTATGAAGATAAGCCACAAAGTATTGAAAATATCACTTTCAAAAAGCACCAGCTAGAATTATCTTTGTGCAAGGCATATGGTCCTTCGTACAGACAATTACCAAAAGCAGAGACTTTTATGCCTTGTTCTGGAAGAGATGAAATGTGCTGGGAGGTTCTCAATGATGAATGGGTTGGTCATCCAACCTGGGCTTCTGAAGACTCTGGCTTTATCGCCCATCGTAAGAATCAATATGAGGAAATTCTTTTCAAGATTGAAGAAGAAAGACTAGAGTTTGACTATCATATGGAATCCAACTTGAGAACTATTCAAACATTAGAAACAATTGCTAACAGAATTGCAAATATGACACCAGAACAAAAGGCCAACTTCAAGTTACCTCCTGGATTGGGTCACAACTCTACCACCATCTACAAAAAGGTGATCAGAAAAATCTATGACAAGGATCGTGGGTTTGAAGTCATTGATGCTTTGCACGAAAACCCTGCAATTGCTGTTCCTATTGTGTTGAAGCGATTGAAGCAGAAGGATGAAGAATGGAAGCGTGCTCAGCGTGAATGGAACAAGGTGTGGAGAGAAATGGAACAAAAAGTGTTTTATAAATCTTTGGATCATCTTGGTTTGACATTCAAACAAGCTGATAAGAAGTTGTTAACTGTAAAGCAATTGGTTAGTGAGATCAGTACTATCAAGATGGAGCAACAAAACAAGAGATTACACCCATTAACTCCGAAGCCACAAGAGCAATTGAACTTTCAATTCAAAGATACTGAAGTCTTAATCGATATCTTGAAGTTATCAGATGTTTTCATCAACCGGTCCTCGAATTACTCCGTAAACGATAGAGAAAAGTTAGGACAATTTTTCCAATTCTTCATTTCGTTGTTCTTTGGTATTCCTACCGAAGAAATTGAAAAGTCATTGAGCGCCAGAGGCAAGAACCGCAAATCAGACAACGAAGATGCAATGGGCGATAATTCTGATACTTCTGAACAGGTACCCAGTTCCAAAAAGCGTAACCGCGACAATGATTTGTTGAAAGACGTGTTAAAGAAGCAATCTAAATCCAAGAAGGAAGACGCAAACGAATCTCCTCACCACACTAACCACGATGATGAAGAACTGGAACTCACTGAAGAAGTTGAAAAATTCAGCGAGGTGTGGATCAAGACTGCAAGCACGAAGTTTTCATTGAATAACAATCTAAACAGTGAGGAGAAACGTGACAAGTTTAACTTGTTTTCCAATACAACCATCTACGTGTTTTTTAGACACTTGAGGGCATTGTATGAACGTTTAGAGGAGATCAAATCTATGAATGATGAAATAATTAAGGAAATTAAAGCTCGCAAAAATCCTCAGTTTGCTAAAGATTTAAATTTGCTTTCTCATCAGTTGGAAGATATGGGTGTTGAAATTGTCGGTGATCGTGATTGCTACATGCAAGTAATGACTTTATCCGAAAAGCTTATTGAAGGTGAAATTGAACATCAATGGTTCGAGGAAAGTTTGCGTCAAGGGTATAGAAACAAGGCCTACAAAATCTACACAATTGATAAGGTTGTTCAGGCAATGGTGAAGCACTTGCATACTATTATTAGTGACTCCAAAACTTCTGAAATGATGGTTTTATTTGAGGCTGATAGATCTAGACCATCGTCGACAGCGAAGGACCAAATTTTATATCGTATGAAAGTACGGTCATTAATGGCTATTGATGAAAACATGTTCAAAATTTCCTTTAAGGAAGCTGGTAGAAGTGTCAACATACAGTTTGTCAGCCTTGATGATTTAACAATCAATGACCATGAAAAGGCAGAGGAGAAGTACAACTACTACGTTACTAGTTATGTGATGTCTCACCCGACCGAAGGTGTCCCTGCTTCAAAAATCAACATGCCTTTCTCGAGAACTTTCATTGAAAGTGTTGATGAGGATCAATGTGAAGGTCGTGTTGCATCTGGCTTAAAGGTTTCGGTTTGTGAAAATTCCTACCGTCTTTTTTTCGAATCTGATACACATGATGAATTTACTTCGAACACAGTCTTTAATAAACCAGTCGAAGAAGCTGTTAAGAAAGAAGACAAGCTTGAAGCCCTCAAGAAGATGCTAGACGAAGATGAATTTGGCTGGAAGCTGACCTTGGATGGCGAAAATTCCGATGAGTTGAATGAACGTATCAAGACGTTATATGAAAAGGGTACTACTGAGTACAAGAAACTTGTAACCAACGACATGGAAATCGAACCCGTTAAAGATGAACAACCTAATGTGAAGCCAGAGGGAGTGGCTAAACAAACCACTACTGCCATTACTGACGCGGACACAACTGTTCCAGAAAACAATGACACCATTATTCAACATGATGCCAATGAAACTACTACGGACGAGACTACCGTAAACCAAGATGATGCATCAATGATTGATGCCCAGACAGAATCGACTACATCCAGCGATTTTACTCGGAAGGACGTCGAATAGCTGTAAAAAACCTTTTACGTTTGTAATTTTATTTCTTGATAGCTACGTTAATACGAAACTGTTTTTTTTTTTGAAATTCTTTTAGTAAAAGCGCCCTTCGGCAGCGGCTCGTGCAAGCCTCTCCGTGGCGATGCTACGTGCCAATTTCTCTCTCTGATCTAATCTTTTTGCAACATATGCTTTATCATCCTTTATAATTAATATTCGCAAAATGATGTCTTCAGCTAACGTCTGCGCAGCAATTGGGTCTGCCCGAGCATCCTGTTCCTCCTGAGCAGCCTTTGCTCTCGCCTTGGCAGTTGCATTTGCTTGAATTGTCTTGCTTCGGTAGATACTGGTTGCACGAGAAAGTTTATTGGCAATTTTTGGTAATTCTCCATCAAAATTATTTCTATCATTCAATGTTTTAATGAATGCTGGTGACAACCGTTCAACTTCTTGCATCAACTCCTCAGCACTGCTATCATAATAGACAGGAATAAGCAATAACGTCTGATATTGTTCATTTTTTAAATCCTTTATCGGTGGACCGTTACCATCATTGTGAAAGAAGTCAAAACATAAGAAATTAAGCCAGGAAAAGACTGTTTCAAGTTCAGTGTTTGTCAACAGGTTTCCAAATCCACTTATTCCCATGGATATGGAGACATTCGCAACAGCAGACGTGACAGCAGATTGCCAACCAGAGTTACCACTTGCCAGTTTGGAGCCCACAGTAGAAAGAGAAAGTGTCTTTGCACTTGTGAGTTTTGGTAATAAAAGTTCATCAGCACTTGCAACAACCGAGTTCCAAGTGGCTAGCATTACCTTCAACAATAAATCCTTAGTTAAAAATTCTGCTAATACCTGCAAGTTCATGTTTAAGTAATTGTATAATGGCATCATGGCATTGTCCATTTGTTCCTGCGTCGGCTTCATGTTGTTACCACAAATTGATTTCAAGTTTGCTCTAGAAAAACAATAGTGAATGAATCTGGAGAATTTCTCAACAATTAACTTGATACAATGATCTTGACAACGTCTCAAAGTCCGATGTGCCCTTCCCATAACAAATATAGCGTCATCTCTCTCACTTTCGACAGCAACTTCTACCAAAACTCTGCCTTGACTGTCAAGATCTAAATAAATCTCCTGTGGCAAACCATCGTGATTAAATCTTTTAGGATCAAGCTGAATTAAGGCTCTTCCACACACAGAGTGGGTTCCAAACTTTTCATTCCAAACAGTAGCAGAAATAGTTAATGTGGTGTTGGGAGGTAACGTCAACTCAAATTCTTCATCCCATTCGGGGTTAGGATTATTATTGATAATTCTAGTCTTTCCAACAGTTCTCTTTGCTTTTGTGTCAATCAAAGTTACATATGGATGAATAGTAGATCCCGAAGACTTCAAATTCTCGGCTTTAATTAATCTTAAAGTGAAAATATGACTAATGTATTTCTTCTTTAGATTTGGGTCATGTGCCAACACCGAATTGGAAATTGCTTCTGGATCTAATATATCTTCCAAAACAGTTAACTGCTCCATCATAGCACCTAAATTATTCAATGCTGTACAGGTTTCAGGTTTAAAGTTGTAGGCCTCCAACTCTAATTTTTGAAAATTACTCTGCATATGTGATACCACATTCTTGACTTCATCAAACCAGTTTCCCTTCTTCTGATCCAATTCATCTAATTGCAGCGCTAACTTCTTTTGTTCTTCTTCATCTAATTCTTGTGTAATCTTCTCAGTAATTGTGTTAGCATAAATCAATGCTCCTTCAGAGATATTCTTCAACAATGTAGTGTAAATAAGTGATAGTTGATATTCATTTGACCAATTCAAACTCTTTAAGATTCTCAAGAATTCTCGGATTAGAGTGAATATATCAAGAATGGAAGTACTGTACTTCTTTTCATCACTAGTGAGATCAATAGCTTCGTAATTATCTTTTTTGAGGGCTTCATTCACAATCCCCCGAATTTTTTCCCCACTTTCTTCAACCCACGATTGCAAAAATGGGAAGAAGAAGTTTTCCAAGTTAAATTTGAACACAGAACCAGGCGAAGAAACTTGCTTATGGATATCTCTAATTTCACTCAAAGATCTGTAGACCTCCAATGCATCCGCGTAGGGTAAAAATTGCTGACGATTCCGGGCATATGCGTCAATATGTTTTAAAATATTCTTAGAATCTGCAGCAAACATAGCTGTATTAACCGCAGCAACTGTACGGGAAACGTTTAAAAAGCCCAACAACGGATTTTTGTACCTTTTTTGCAACATTTTAATGTCATCGACGATATCTTGAGATATGTCTAGAATGTGAACAATACTAAGAGTATCATCTCTTGGAAGATTTCCTAATAACTCAGCATATCTGGTTTCCGAAATACGAAGTAAAGCTTTGGAAAGCTTCTTCTCCCATTTCTTAACTAAACCACTTTGTTCAACTTGAAGAAATAATCCATCGGCTTCAATAAATTCTCCTAAAAACATCAAATAGGGACCGAATTTAGGCTTGACCGATTTATTGAAGATCATCAGTAGTGACTCTTTTAATGCATATAGGACTTCATTATATGAACATGTGAGACCTTTGATCCAGTCTTTCTGATCTCTTGTTGACCATAGTCCTTTTTCATTCCAATTGTAACCCCCATCTTCGACTATTCGTTTGCAATATTGAAGTACCTTTGTTGACATGTCAATATCAATTGGAGCCAATTCTTTGACATCATGACTTGTGTATAATTTGTCCTTCAAGATTCCTGATAAATGAGCTGCTGTAAACAAACCTACTGCTTTTGATGATGGACTTATGCGCCATACTCTTCCAATCAAATTTAATAAATTGAGTGAAGATTTCGACAAAAGTGGACTTTCTGAGTCGTTTGTGGAACTGTCACATTCCATACAAAGTTTAATGAGTGACACAAAGAAATACCTGAGGTTGGATGT
Organism: Teunomyces atbi; assembly: GCA_030574975.1. Lineage (NCBI taxonomy): Eukaryota > Fungi > Ascomycota > Pichiomycetes > Serinales > Debaryomycetaceae > Teunomyces > Teunomyces atbi. The sequence goes on along the minus strand of JAJMFW010000033.1, from coordinate 18,163 downwards.
TCTCGGGAGAATATAAAAGTCTTCCCCGGAAGGTACATCTGGTACTGGAAGTAATTTTAATGATGGTGGAACTTGATACCGTTCAAGAAGTTTGTCACAAGATTCGACTTCCTTAGATTTCCAAATTTCATATGCTGCTTCATTAACGAAATCTTTGCTTGACATTACACCTAAACCCTTTTCCACGTAAAACTGAACCTGATTTATATCTTTTTGCAACGTCTTGCACTGAGCAAGATCCTTATACTTGAATACATCCTGCTGCAATTTAGTCAGATCAACCGAGAAACACGTTTGGATTAATTTGATTAACGATTGGTCCATGTCGGTAAGTCTATAAGAAGGCTTGGGATATTCAACATTTGAACTTTCTCCACTGGTGATTGAAGTTGTCAGTTGTTGCTTTTTGGTAGTGTTTCTGGGTTTAAGCGATTCTTTATTTTCCTGGAGTTTGGCAATAATGACCTCACTATCTTTCTCCCTTTTAACCAAATCAATCAAAATATTTACAAATGTTTCAGCTTGCTTGAATACCAAGTCAGTCAACGACTGGTTAGCCGGAATGTTTCCAACCTTGACCAATTCTTTGTTGGCGGACGAGACAAATTTCATAACCAAGTATTCGGGTTTATTGACACGATTAACGTCAGCTTTGAACGACGGGTCCAATAATTCACTGTAGAACCGTAACATTGACCGTCGAGTCATCTCATCCATTGTTTTGTCCTTTTGTTTCATGGCAATCAAGTTGAGACGGGTCTCTAAATGAGTGAGAAGCTGGGGTGGCAACTTGGGCTCGTTAGCATCTGTGTATTTGGAGGAGCGATAGTACTTTGAATAACCTCCTCCAGATTCCGCTGATGCTGTAGATACTGCTGGAATCGGCTTTGCTATTGGTGTTCTGAATCTGACTTCGTTACAGTACTCCAAGAGAACCACTTTCAAAACGCTCTCATAAAGTTTCTGCGTATCCACGATATCAAAATTCTTATCCTCAGCCAAGAGATTAGCCGAAGCTAAACTATGTGCTCGTGGCGTGGATTCCTTGAGTCGTGAAGGTATCATTGAAACGCAACAAATCCACAAGCTGTTATTTTCGCGCTTCAACTATAGTAACAAAAAAGTTGCATCAAGGCAGATAATTAGCGTGGCTGAATTGCATATATTGGTACATAATTTACAAAAATTTCATTTTACTCATCCTTTTCATTCGAATATTTCATTGAATCTGCTCCCACATCTTCGGGTTTGAAGATATGTTTGCTTAGGATTTTGTTCATATCAAACGATCCCACAGTTTCTAAAAGAAAACTAGTTAGTAAAAACACTGCAACGTAGACACTGCACAAAATTATTAAAGAAAAAGAACACATACTTCTTTTAAAAAGCTTCTGGAGCTTTTCATCACACATTATCTGTCTCTTATCTTGCGGATTTTGCAAATGTTGGTCCTTGATGTATGCCCATAAATGTTTCACAACCTGAGGCCTAGAACATTTCTCGACGCCAATAGTCTCCTGAAGTTCAGGCGATAACACCATAACACGATTAAATCCAGTATTAGAGGTAGGTTTATCCAGTTTAGGACGGTTTTTGTTTGCCAATGGCTTGGCCTTTCTGGCACGAACAATTGGTCCAGCAGACTCGGACTTCAGCAAACGCGCTGCTAACAACGCATCGTCATGTTCCATTTCAAGGCGTCGTTGCTTTGCATTCTTCTCCTCGCGTTCTTTTATGTCCATCAAATTGTGATATCGACCAACAATTAGTTCCTTCATTGCATGCTGTTAAACTGTTAATACAACAATTCTCTCAAAAGCCTCCACATTTTCTATAACTATACTTACCTTGTGTGGCTGAAGATCAATTCCAAAGAGCTCTTGGATTGCATTTCGAACACGACTTACGGATACTTGTTCCAAGTCAGATACTCCCAAAATAGCCTATTGTTAATATCACTCACCAAATTAAAATAAAGAAGTATATTTTCCTTACGTCTATGGTAGGAATGTATTTGTCAGTATCAAACTCCACCATTCTTAAGTTGCCTAAAGTGTTTCACTAGCGATGAATATTGTTAAAACAAGCTCTGCCTCGCTAGAAAATGATTAAAGTGCAGGAAAATATATTTATGATACACATACCTTACAGAAGGTAAACTATAACAAGGGCTCTAATTTGGTCCAAAAAAAGTTCAGAGATGGTCAGAAAGTGTCCCAAAGATAATTCAATTAAAAGGAGATGGATATAGTAGGAGGCGGAATCCATTTGTTTATTATGCAGATTGGTTCTTCAAGTTACGCTTGTGCTGCAACTCGTTCTTCTTGATCAACTTCTTTCTTTCAGCACGAGCCAAAGTTCTTGGGTCTATCAATTCCTGTTCGGTGTTTTTCACCTTATCATCAACCTCAACCAACCATTGGTTGTCCAAATCCTTGTTCTTGCCCTTGTAGCCCCACTTAGGAACCCATTCTTGTTTCTCTTCATCAAATACCATCTTACCATCCTTAGCCTTAGCCTTAATTCCCTTTCTAGCAGCAAACTGTTCCCACTTAGTCTTGGCCTTTTCCTTAGGAATGGCCTTCTCTCTAGGCAAAATTGTAATAGGTTCAGGTAACTGGACCAAAGTCATGGTAGAGTTCTGGCCAGTAGAAGAACCTTGTGTGTCAGTAGTCGTCTTAACAGGCAACGACAAGATTTGATTTATTAATAATTGGACATTGTCTCTTGTCACCGATGCCAAGTACTCTTCACGTTGGCTGGCATCCTTCAATTTTTCGTTGTCCAAGGGATTTGAATCAAACGTAGCTAAGTTACCAAGATCATATGTGTTGGGAATAGGCTTATCCACAGTGACAGGCTTATAATCTTGTTCTGACATCTTGGTTATATATATTGTTCTAAAGAGTATAGAAAACTGATGAGATTTGAAGAAAAAAAATTGTTGCGAGAAGCGATGGGCTTCGCGCACTATACACGAGAGCTCTGGATAGAGTTCTTCCAGATCCAAATAGACACAATTGTCATCACTGTAAGAGCACCTCCAGCCATGATATAATGCTTATAATCCTCATTTAGAGTATCCTGAGCTGTCTCTAATCCAGGTGTCGCTGTACTTGGGAATTTTGCCGCATCCACTAATTGAATGAATAATTCCTGTAATGAGGTGGTCCATGTCATAGAAATATGCAATGGCGAGTCAAGTAGTAAATCCCGTGTATAGTTTTCTGGTTGTACATCCGAGCGCTGTTGCTGCTTATCTAAGTCAGCTTTCAAAGCTACAAATATCGATGGGATCTCGTCCACCAAATGTCCATAGCGATCGCGTAGATCCACCAAATACTGGAAGGATTCGGGATCGGATGAGTCGTACGTATAGCAGATAACGTCACACTGATCCAATCGTCTCTTATTTTCTAATATTGCTGGTTCCAACTCTCCAAGTTCTTCGAGAATCAAATAACACTGCTTCCCCCCTCTTAGCTCAATATCTTTGACCCCAATTCGTGGCTTTATTGTCGGCGAATAAACTTCACTGTAAGACCCACGAAGAAACATCTCGAGGAGTGAGCTCTTCCCTGATTTAGGTGCTCCAAGAATAAAACAATTAAATACGTTTCTATCGTTAACCGACTGACGGTAGAACTTGCCATTCTTCTGTCTTCTTTTTCGTGCCTTCGTTACCTTAATTGCTTTCAATGAAGAACCCTCATCAAAACCCAAGTAAGCCAAATACTCAAGTGTAGTTTTATGCTCCAAGAATGTGGTCAAGTTCCACTGTGCCAACCACCCTTGAAGAGAAACGTACCCTTCTTCATTACAAACAATTGATGAAGGGAACTGTGACTCTTGCCAGAGTTTGGGGATGCCCGGGGTGGGAAGAAACAAGTTATTAAGTTCTTCTTCATTCAATCCACCATCATTGTCTTTATCAAACTTTAAGAATAAATCGACCAAGAATCGGTACCCGGTTGGACTCAACTCCACACTAGCATGAGGATTAACGTCAAGTCCTGGATATAGAAACTTATCGCTGATCGATAACGAATTCGTGTAATGGAAAGCTCGAAGTATTCCCCAAACTGTTTCATGGCGGCCTTTTTCCGCATACAACTTGCACAATATGATAAACCCATCCTCTGATATTTGTTTCTTGTCCGATTTCTCGGTAAAGAGAACCTTATTTATAGCTGATAATATGTTATCAAATTGTTCTGGAGTAGATGAGCGGCGGAAACATTTCATATGCAAGTCTGAGAGTTCTTTAAAGTTGAGGAACCCATCCTGATCCTTGTCACATAGGAAAAATACTCTCTTAAGAGCCAAGACTGCTGCTGGTTTCAAGTTTCCTTCCTTAGAGTCAAAAATTGGCGATATTGGATGCGTCATAGCTCGTTGACACAAGTAGAATGCCTCAACAACATTGGTATTAGATTTAGCACTGCATCGGACACAAGACTCAATTTCCTTGAACTCATTAATAAGAGGATTGAATTCGTCAGAGTTCTGGATCTTTAGGGCTGCCTTAGGAATGAGATCTGACTTATTGGCAGATAAAACTATGGGTAGATTAATTCCCATGGATCGAAGAAATGGCAACCAATGAAGTGAAATTCTTTCGTAGGTATAGTGGTCCGAATACACGAGCCAAATAACGTCGGCTCGTTTTAATTCCTTTTGTAGGCTTACCACATCTGCCGATGTGGTATCAATAATGGATGTCTTAAGTGGGACATATTGCAGGATAATTTCGTTGCTGTAAACGTTTTCTTGTTTCCGCTTGGGAGTTTTCTTGTCGGATGGGTCAAAGTCAGCGTTACTTTCAATGTAGTCTTCGGTTGATATTGTTATGGGAGGAAGGAGTTTAGGAACAGCATTAGTGCTTTCCTTAATGAGAGCAGTGATGAGTGATGATTTGCCCACCGAATCATCGCCACACACAACAATTCGAATGTCTGACATGGTATAGTTGTTGTCTGATGTCTGAGATATAGACTGTATATAATTCCGTACTGTTACAACATACCTATAGCCCTTACAATGTAAATAGTATACTTTAATCGGGAAAAGTGTATCAAGCTAAGTCCAACTGCGATTATAAGAACACTTGAGATATATTAGTAATGATTCTTTGTTTTAATCATTTCACTTGTAGCGTTTTGCACCCAAATGCACACCAAACAAGCGCAAAATAAACTAGATACCACTGAAGTTCCCAATTTGAGATTAGATCCTACTTGCACAATGAAACCCGAGTCATTCGCATCGTTTCAAACCTTTCTATATCTTCTGTGCCTCTTCGTTGTGGTTAAAACGAGAATTTCTGGACATCGATAGAAAAAAAAAATAGATTGAGATCGATTACCAATCCACAAGTACTATGTTGAGATTCTTGGGCAGACCCGGTGCTGCTCGCACACATCTTATTGCCAGACGTTGGAACTCCATGGATGCATATGAGAAAAAGGTTTATGATATATTGCACGAGAACTTTGCTCCAAAGAACCTTGAAGTCAAGGACGTATCGGGTGGATGTGGATCTATGTTTGCCATCTTGGTTGAAAGCGAGAAGTTCAAGGGCATTCCTATGATCAAGCAGCATAGATTGGTCAATGAAGTATTGAAGGACGAGATCAAACAGTGGCACGGCCTTCAATTACGAACCAAAGCAGTCAAGAATTAGCTTCAGATATCATCTCCTTCTGTAAATATTTATATTATAATATAAAATAAGAATTAATATACATCTACTCGACAACTTCTTCTTTCTCTTCAATGATTTCTTCCTTGATTTCCTCAATGGTTTCTTCCTTGATGTCATTAGCCTTGGCCTTCTTACTGGCATGCTTGGCTCTGTATGCTCTCCATTCTTCCAAGGCCTTACGGCGAGCCAAAATGGCTTCTCTGACAGCAGCGTTCGCTTCCATGGCATCGGATTCCTCAAATTGGGCAGAGTATTCACGCAAGTTAGATCTAACCTTCTTTCTATCGCTTGCACTCAATTGTGAGGCTGGTCTTGGTCTCCAGATGAATTCCTTGAACAAGTCAACTTGTTCTTCCTTCAACATGTTACCGGTGAATTCAAACAATCTATAACCGTTTTCAATGGTGTGCAACCACAGAGAGGACCACGCAGCAAGGTATCTACCAGATGGATCCCAAGACAAGTTGGTCATACCCGAGAACTTTTCAGTCTTGAGCAACTTAACAACTTCCTTAGTCTTCTTACCAGGCTTTTCTTCTTCAAAGGCAACATCGTAGAAGTCAATTTCCCCGTTTCTAGAAATGGTAGCAACAACAACATATCTACCACTTGGAGACCACATGACTGTGTTGGAGTGTTTGTTGACAAAAGTGTTTTGCACCTTGTAACTAGTAGTACCCTTGTTTGAAGTTTCAGGAGCATAGAAAGAAACAGTGTTCTTTGGAATGGCAAGATTCAAGTTACCGTCGTCCAATCTGGAGATGGTAACAAATCTTTCTGACTTAGGCTCCCAGGCAAAGTTGACAACTACTTCTTTCAATTCCAACTTCTCAACTGGGATATCTTTTTCAATCATCTTGAAGAAATCCAAGTTGGTGAAAATGGTTTTACCAGACTTGGTATGACGGTCAACCTTTACACACAAGAGCTTACCTTGAGATTGCCAATGCATCTTACAGTCACTGACTTGGAACAAGTTGACAGTTCTCAAAATTTCTTTGCTTGGAATTTGCATGACAGAGACCCTGGCAGTATGGTTAGTGCTTTCTGGAGTCCAGTAGGACAAAACATGAGCTCCTTCTTTGGATTTAGAGTTGGCAAGTGGAACGCCAGCAGGAGCCCATTCAAAGTCCATAATTTCATCAATCTTGATCAACTTCTTGTCCAATAATTGGAAAGATGGGGTTTCATAGATAGCCAAGGCACCTGGACCTTGACGAGCACAGTATTTGTCATCGTGAGACCACTTAACTAATGGCCATGGCATTTCTTTTTGACCTTCCAAGTGTGGTGGCAAGGCAAAGGTTCTTGCTGGTTCCCCGGTGTTTAAGTCCCAAATAACCAACTTATGGCCTTCACTTTCAGGACCAAATGGGAAAGTTGCCTTCTCAGCCACTCTGGTTGGAGGAGTGATTGGGTTAGGAGACAAGGTCACCATGTACTTTTCGTTAGGGGAGAAGTCAACCAAACGGACTTGGTTGTGAATGAATTTGTTGATACTTTGGAAGTTTTCACCACCCCAAGATTGAATACCTTGAGGATGGATAGAGAACAAGAAAGTACCCTTTGGCGAGAACTTAGCATACTTGGAAGTGAAAGCCTTTCTTGGTTCAATAACAGCTTCAGGGTCATTTTGCTTCTTGTTCCAGTAGACTCCAACTGTTTCGGAAAAGTGCAAAGCAATTTGGTCACGACCAGTTGGGTCTTGCAACCACGACTTAAGGTAGCCATGGCTCTTGAATGGAGCAACTTCTGGTTCAACGAAATCTGTAGGAATATTGCCTTCAGTACCAAACTTTTCAATATCAGTCAACTTGTTAACTAACAATCTGTGCTTTTGATCCAACTTCTTGCCATGTAACTGTTTGATGGCCGCCTGGGCTTGTTCAGCGGTCTTGTATTGAACAAACAAGAAACCCTTGGACATACCGTTTTCCAAAGGCATGTGAATACCCTCGTCACCTTCCACAACTTCTCCAACAGTGTTGAACAACTTCTTCAACACCTTGATCAAAATTGGAACCTTGGCTTCTGGGGCAATTGGTGCACCATCAACGACGACATAGTTGTCGAAACCAACGTCAGTTGGGAACTTTTCTTCCAAATCAGAGAAGTCAATGTCATCTAAGTTAATTTCCTTCTCAAGCTCCGCATCGGAGATGTACTCTTCGGCCATTATGAGGTAGATCGAAATTCTATTAAGGCCTATCTGAAAAAGTTTTGATTCTTTTTCACACTATAAGAAAATTTTTCAAAATTGTTACCCGGATCAAGATGTTACTATATTACTTCATCGCTCTTTTTACAATCAATGCATCCAATTAAGCAGTGCTACTCGAAGTCGTCACGGAATACATAACGGACTTCCCTGGCACGATGGGTTGCACGGTGTACATACTGAAAAAAAAAACTGTAATGCTTATCATTCATCATCATCATTAATTAATGGTTGCGAAATTATTTATCGTAACGCCCCAATGCTTCACGTAAACGAGAATTTTCACGGATTAGATCTTGGATGTCCTGGTGAAGTTCTTCGTTTTCATTCTCAAGTTCACGTAATCTATTTGATGCCTCCTTGTTCTCGTATACTCTAGCCTCACGTTCTTCCTTCCACCGTTTATGAAGTTCCTCCTTCTTGAACCGCGAAATTGGCAGCAACACTGTAACCAGGTCACTTGGTTCATTATCAACAGCAACAGCCTGTAATTCCTTGATCTGGTGATTCAATTTCTCAATATAAGTATCATTTTCTTGTTTATACTCACTCTCTTTCAAAAGTAAATCAACATGATCCGTGACGATCATATCAACGGCTTTGGCAAAGTATTCAAAGATAGAACGATGTTGTTCCCGAATAAAATTGACATCATCCAACTGATTATTCTCATTGAAAATCTTTTTGGATAAATTTTCGATTCTTTTGGTGGGTTCCTTTAATGATTCCATTATCTTGCTAAATGATTTGAGAAGTTTTTGAAACTCATACAAATCCAATTGCAAGAGTTCCTTGAACTGATACTCATAAATTACGGCATTCTCCTTCTCGGCAGAGCCATCGACACTTAATGATCTTAACTTCCCTGTGAGACTCCGAATTGTCGACAACAAGGACTCCTTATCACAGTTGAGAAGATCAATAGAAGACTCAAAATCATTTGTTTTCGACACTGCTACATGTAAACTCTGCTTCAATTTTTCAACCGATTCTTCTTCAGATTTCAACTTTGATTGCTTGAAATTGAGGTCATCACTCAACTTAGAAATGGCCTTGGAGCTCTCATCCTGTAGCTTACTATATTTTGCAGTGAGTATAGCAAGTTCCTCCTGGGTATCGGCACACTCCTTCTGTAAAGCTTCAACTTGTGCTGCAAGCTCTTGATTCACGACTGGTTCGCGTAAACTCCGCCTTCTAATTTTCTTAAATGAGTTGACCTCTTCCTGCAACCCATCTATAATGTCACGGTATTCATTGAAACGTTCGTCGACTTCTTTATTAATCGCAATCAATTCGGTATTTTGAGACCGGAGCCTTTCCAATTCAACTGGATCATGCTTTTCTAAGTTAATACAAAGTGCATTAAACTTTTGAGAGATCAATTGATAGTTTTGTCGTATTGCCTTTGATTCTTCAATTTCGTTCACTAACTCGGCCTCGATGCGTTTGGTTTCCGAGGTTTGCTCCTTCAAATGAGTTTCAAGTTCTTGTAAAGAGCCTCTCAATTGCTTTATAGTATTAAGGTACTCTTCGAGTTCTTTGCTTGTGGTAGATGGAGCACCAATATTTGACAAGTCAAGGATTTTATTTATTTCAAGATTAACGGCATGGAGCTTAAGTTCAAGAGAGTGTCCCTTGGTATTTAAGCACCGCCTTAGTGCCTGTTGTGTCTGCTTGTCTGTTCTTTGGTGTTCTATCAATCCTACCAAGACTTCATCGGTTATTGAACTGCAAGATTCTAGATATCCATTTAATTGCAGGAGTTGGTGTTCTTTTGCCTTAAGGTCATTCTTGAATCCTTCTAAATTCTCGTATAAGTCATTATTAAGTTTGAATACCTCATTGTATTCTTTGAGTAGATCCTGGTATTTTGTTTCAAATTCAGACCCACGCTTATATGGCGATATTCCATCAAAATCACCTTGAAAGTGGCTTAGCTCAGAAACATCAAGATCTAATCCACTTTCTTTAGTTTTATCTATCAAGTTCTGAAGAAATTGTTTGAAGAATTTTATCTGAATCTTATAGCTGGTTATTTGTTTGTGAAGGTCCTCAACTTTGGTAGCCGTAGAGGTATCTTGCAGTTGGAATGAGTGGCGTGAAACGTTTCGGTTGGTCGAGATTGACGGGAATCGTTCATGAAACTTTGATGTGGATTCAGGGTAGTGAAACGAAGCAATGGAAGCCGGACGCAACTTGCCCCAGGACGGTTTTGGGGTTTTAGCCGGTAATAATGGAACAAATGAATCATTCTCTGTTATGTCCAATTGTGCTCTGGTATCATTGTTCATTGTAGTATCAATGGTAGAGTTGTGGAAGTCGGTGTCCTTCTTTGGTGTTCGTGTTGTTGTTCGTAAATTGGCGAGTGATTCACGTATCGAGGCAATACTGGCATCTAAATCGCCTACCACTATCAGCTCGCCGTCCGTGGTATTTATCTCTGGCTGAGAAATAAACTCACTCGAGACATCTGAGTCCTCTGCATCCAGTGGCATCGCTGTTCTTCCTACTTGTTTCAGCAGTGTACGAGGTTTGTTATGAGAAAGATGTAAAATTCCTGTACCTAAACTAAAGTGCTTTTTTTTTTCACACGCGCTATCTCGTTTAAAATTCTAGGTCTCCATTTCTTCATCTTCTTCGTCGTCCTCCTCCTCGGCAAGTCTCTTGGCTTCTGCCAACAACTCTTCAGGAACAAACTCGTGTCTGCCACCAGTTTCTTCCTTAGATACCCACGTGATCTCCAACTCGTAGTCCTTGTCTTTGTTATCTTCGTGGGCCTGGTGGATGATTTTGGCGGCGGCCTTGACAGCTTCCCGTACAGTTAAATCTTCGTAATTCAACTTTTCCAACTCCGACTTGGCGGTTTGTCTACCCTTACCAGTAGCAGCACCCGAGTAGCCCCAGCAGGCACCACTTGGCTCGATCATGTACAAATGGGGTCCATTGTCGTCGACACCACCGACAATCGATACAACACCAAATGGTCTTACTGAGTTGTAGCAGGTGTAGTTTTGTACGTAGATTCCCAATCTGTCCATCAAATGTGGAACCGAGACAGCGGTCTTGTATATGGATTTGAACGATTGGGCTTCATCACGGCCTCTATTCACGAAATGGCGTCCATCGGGCAAGAGTCCCGAGTACACAACGCCAATATGTCTATCAATGGTCTGGATACGCTTGTTTCTGCCTGGGACCAAGAGCTTGGAATTTATAATCTTCTCGACGGCCAATACCACGCCGTCCTTACACTTAATTCCGATCGACGTACCGCCGTTCTCCACCGCCTTCATAGCATATTCAACCTGAAAGTTTCTTCCATCCGGGGAGAAAACACTATTAGATAAATCGTAGCCGGTACCAATTGAAGTCTAGATTATGTTAATATGTGATTCTTGCTTAAAGTCTCTGCTCTGTAACGTACCATTTGCTAGGGGAGTTTATTGTTCACGAATGTTGCCACTTGATTTAATCGCACGCACTTTTTTGAGGGAAAGATTTTTGTGTCACCGAATTTTACCCTTCATCCAACGATCATGATCAAATTACGGTGGCCAATACTCGGGATAATCCTTCCGTGTGTGATCATTGCTACCATTGGATATGGGTCGCACTACTTTGTGTTTGCACAGCACATGAGCCGCTACGAACAGATTCGGATTCAGGTCTGTTTGACCATGGTGTGGATTTCGTACTACTTGGCGATCAAGGTACCCCCAGGATCGCCGCCAGCAGGGTTTGAACCTCAGCCAGGTCAGTGGCGGCGCTGGTGTAAGAAATGTAACAACTACAAGCCAGAACGCACACACCACTGCAAAACATGCAATACGTGTGTCTTAAAGATGGACCACCATTGTCCCTGGACCTACAACTGCGTGGGCCACGGCAACTTGCCGCACTTTTTACGGTTCGTGGGATGGGTTACCGTAGGAACAGGGCTAGTCTTAGTTGAACTCATAAAGCAAGCCATCCAGTACTACCATGATAGCGCTCTTCCAGGCTATTTAGTCAACAAGAGCGAGATGGTGGCTGTCATTTTGTTATTGCCCATCGACTTCTTTGTATTTTTTACTGTGGGGATCTTGTGGGTACGGTGCCTTGTCAACTTAAATCTGGGAATGACACAGATCGAGGCATGGGAAATGGACCGTATTGAATCTCAGTTCCACACTGAACGCATGTGGCTTCGGATTCGTCGCAATTACACCGAGTTACACGGACGTGAATTGCCAGCATTGTCTTCATGGAACGAGTCTGCGGTGTTTAATCACCAGATAGAAGAAATTGAACTTGAAGAGACGGTGGAGCATAACGAAGAAGATGACGATCTCCAGCAGATTGTCCCACCTACATTCACCACGGACGACTTGGTGTTCCCATATGACTTGGGAACATGGACAAATTTTGTCGATGCATTAGGGTATCCTTGGAGTTGGTTGTTACCGTGGGGAGGCAGCTCACAGTCCGGCTACAATCCGGCCAAGTGCTTGGAAGATGACCAATTGGAATTGCCCTGGCCTCCTGATGGTGGTCATCAGGAAGTAGAATTTGAACAGTTTGAGACTCCGCATGTGCGTCGTCGACGCGACCCGCGCCGAAACTTGGTACGAACCGAATGGATGAACGATTACGGCGAAACATTGGACGATTTCGGTGTTGATATCGAGGCTGAAAACTACGAATTGTTGGTCAAGAAATCCAATTGAGCTAACATAGAGCATTATACGCCCATTACAAGTAAAGTGAGGGGACTGTCAAGCATCCGGACTAGAAGGAGCAGGATTTGCATAGAATTCCGGCTAACTTTAGTAGTAGTAGTCTATATCACGTGATAAAATGCAATTTCACCAGGGATTTGGCAACTGATTAAATCTCGTAACTATAAAAGAGAAGCGATCCACACCTCTTAGTAGATCAACTATTACAATAAACATAATGGCAAGTACTTTAAGATTAGGCTCTACAGCCCCAGATTTCACTGCTGAAACCTCCAATGGCCCAATTTCGTTCCACGAGTTCATTGGCAACAACTGGGTCGTCTTGTTCTCGCACCCAGACGACTTTACCCCAGTCTGCACCACTGAATTGGGTGCTTTTGCCAAATTGGAACCAGAATTTGCCAAGAGAGGTGTCAAGTTGATTGGTTTGTCTGCAAACGACGCCAACTCGCACAAAGCTTGGATCAAGGATATTGATGAAGTCACTGGCTCCAAGTTGACTTTCCCCATCATTGCTGACGCGGAAAGGAAGGTTGCTCACTTGTACGATATGATTGACTACCAAGATGCTACCAATGTCGACGACAAGGGTGTCCAATTCACCATCAGATCAGTATTTATCATTGACCCTAACAAGAAGATCAGATTGATCTTGGCCTACCCTGCTTCTACCGGTAGAAACACTGCCGAAGTTTTGAGAGTTGTTGACTCCTTGCAAACTGGTGACAAGCACAGAGTCACGACTCCAATCAACTGGGTTCCTGGTGACGATGTAATTGTCCACCCATCTGTCTCCAACGAAGAAGCCAAGACTTTATTCCCTAAGTTCAGAATTATTAAGCCATACTTGCGTTTGACTCCATTGGAAAAGCAAAACGAGTAAGCAGGCTTATTGGTATGATTGTATATTGATTGAATATTATAATGGTTTTTTTAAAACGTTACATTGATCAAAGAGCAAGTTGATGAAAGACATAGTTTTAGTGTACATGATAGAGAAAACAAGTATATTACAAGGGCCTGCGAGTGCCTGCCGAAGCCCGCGGCGGGAGGAGCAGGCTGGGAGTGGAGAAAAAATATGTGCAGCGGATTTGCTAAGAGCGCGTAATTCTTTTGTCGGATGGGCGATGCTTCGGCCGCCGGCGAAGATTGAGAGCGCGTGTTCCAGGTGAAAGCGCATACAGCAAGTACACACTATTGCATGCCAAAGTAGTTTTCATGTTCCTGTTCAAACTGTTCTGTTTGAATGGGAGTATCGGTCTGGTATCCTTGAACAACATACGATTCAGCTTCGCTGCTGGGACTTAATCTGAAAGGGGAAGACATAGGCTGGTCATGGTTGGCGGACGTAGGAGGTACCAACTGGTTCTGGTAAAGCGATTGTGGTGTTGATGGCATTTTGTCGTATGTCTGGCTGGGCATGAACGAGTAATCTGCAAACGACGAGTCCTCGAACTTGGTGATAAGCTCGCCGGTTTCAGAATTAGTATACTGCCGAAGGCATCCCCATGGTGTGATCTTGACAAGTCCTCCCTGTGGGTGGCTGTAAACAGGCCACTCATTGGATAACGTAAACTGTTCATTGTCTACGAAGTTCTTGGTCTTTTTGGCATCGGTTTCAGGCTCGCCTCGCTTTCTTTTAGGTGCAAAATTCATAATGAAGGACGCGACACCAGCGGGTAAAGATTAGGTTGTTCAGTAAGATAAAATGAATGTGATAAGTGTAGCCGTTTCGTACACAAGATTACCACAGATAAACGAAGGAAAAAGAAAATATATTTGTTGTTTCTTTGTTGATAAAGGTACTCTTCAAGAATCCCTCACGACAATTTGCTCAACTTGTTATAGTGTGAGGAAAAATGGATTTTTCAGCGTTCTTATAAGGGAAAATTTGTAGCTGGTTGTGGAGCGTTGCGAGCGATGCAAAAAAAGGTTAGATTCTCTGGTGTGCGTATAAGCTAGAAAAGAAATGGTGGACAAGAAACGCAGCGATACATCCTTGTCCAATCGGCCTAAAAGTAGAGTTTCCTAAAATGGTATTAAATTACAGTACAAGCCTAATGCATGAAAAAGACACAAAGTGATATATACATCTAAGAATAGTAATCTACCTAAGAGTTCAATAAGACAACAGACCGGTTGGGTTGGGGTAGAAGCATTCTGCGACAGTTGTCGTAAGAAAGAGAATGTTGCACACATTTTCATTCCAAGTCCCAATCGGTTAATCATCCCTTTGGAGCTAGGAAGGTCGACAAAAAAGTTTTTTTTTACTCTCTGTGAACGTTCTGCTAACATAAGGGAAGCTGGTACCAGGCACGTGAGTATCCTCAGTTCAGAATATGCACGCTGGCATCGGTACCAACGATTGCAAAATTCCAGATTAAGAGCATAGTTTTAGGACACTGGAAATCGGATTCCGGAGTGGTATAAAGTAAAAGGTAACGTTGAACGGTGGAGTGTTATATTCGGAAGACATGCTATTATGTGAAACAGAGCGACATGGTTAAGAAGTAACTCACCGCACCCCCTATGGCATAAATGTTTTACCATTCCTGTTATCCAGCGTAGGCGGAAACTATCCTATTGGCTTGTGCACTACCTACATATTTACATATTTTATATCCAATGACAGTATATTGTATCACATGATTTTTTGCACATGACTTTGAACCATCCAATAAACAAACTTCATTTTGTCAGTGAAGAGAAAATTAAATATCGGTTTACCAAGTAGGCACAAACAAGGAATTAACATGCTTAGAGTCAGAAACCTCCGTTTGCCCTCGATCAGGCCTTCGGTCATGACATCGGCCAAGTCTTTGAGAGCCTTTTCCACTGTCTCCCGCTTGAATGCAGCTGCTGCTGACGATGCCAAACCTTTCCACAATGCCTTGGGCCAACCTGCCCAAAGATACTCAGACCAACCAGGAACTTTTGGCAAGACCACCTTTTCTGAAGTCATGGATGAAGTTGACATGGTCTGGGGTAAAGATGACGATCCCAAGAAGGTCGAAAAGCAAAACACCAAGATCAGACATTTCACCATCAATTTCGGTCCTCAACATCCAGCTGCTCACGGTGTGTTGAGATTGATTTTGGAATTGCACGGTGAAGAAATCGTCAGAGCCGATCCTCACGTTGGTCTTTTGCATAGAGGTACCGAAAAGTTGATTGAATCTAAAACCTACATGCAAGCATTGCCATACTTTGACCGTTTGGATTATGTCTCAATGATGACAAACGAATTGGTGTTTGCCCTTGCTGTGGAAAAGTTGTTGAATGTCGATATTCCATTGAGAGCTAAGTATATTAGAACTCTTTTTGGTGAAATCACCAGAATCTTAAACCACTGTATGTCTGTCTTGTCGCACATTATGGATGTTGGTGGTTTGACTCCTTTCCTTTGGGGTTTCGAAGAACGTGAGAAGTTAATGGAATTTTACGAAAGAGTTTCAGGTGCCCGTTTGCACACTGCATACGTGCGTCCAGGTGGTGTTTCTCAAGATTTACCAGTTGGTTTGTTGGACGATATATACATGTGGGCAACTCAATTTGGTGACAGAATCGATGAAACCGAAGAATTGGTCACTGACAACCGTATCTGGAAGGATAGAACTGTGGATGTCGGTATTGTCACTGCCGAAGATGCTCTTAACTACTCACTTTCTGGTGTTATGTTGAGAGGCTCTGGTATTCCATTTGATATCAGAAAGTCCCAACCTTATGATGCCTACGATCTCGTTGACTTTGACGTTGCTGTTGGTATCAATGGTGATTGTTACGACCGTTATTTGATTAGAATGGCTGAATTCAGACAATCGCTTAGAATCATTGTCCAATGTATCAACGATATGCCAGAAGGCCCAGTTAAAGTTGAGGACTACAAGGTTTCACCACCTCCTCGTGCCCTTATGAAGGAAGATATGGAAGCACTTATTCACCACTTTTTATTGTTCACCAAGGGTTACGCTGTTCCACAAGGTGAAACCTACACTGCCATCGAGGCACCAAAGGGTGAAATGGCTGTATATGTCGTTTCCGACGGTTCTGAAAGACCATACCGTTGTAAGATTAGAGCACCAGGTTTTGCTCACTTGGGTGCTTTTGACCACATCTCCAGAGGTAATTTATTGGCCGATGCTGTTGCCATCATCGGTACCATGGATTTGGTGTTTGGTGAAGTGGATCGTTAGACGGGTTGTGGCAGATACCCGAGAGAGTATCTTCACATCCCTTTCAGATAAGGTATTATATTTTTGCATCATATCATTAATACATGGTTTCTCTCCTAATGAACTAAACTGTAGATAAGATAGAGTGAGCTTCCAGCACCACCCACCATACACAACATCTTGACAAACCCGCCTCCTTCATCAACGGTATACGCATTACCTGGTCCATGGTACATATGAGGTCTCGCTGTGCCACTGCCACCGGACTGAGATGCAAACAGATGCGATGTTGACGTCTGAGCCTTAGTACTATGGTGTATATGTCGCATCATATGTTTTGTGATCAACTCTTCGCTTAGCTTCTCTCCTGATTTGTTCAACTGTGCAAGAATCTTTGCCCTTTCATCCTCTGTAAGATGTTTATTAATGATTCGTTGTTCGAACTTGAGGTGTTTCAATAAATGTTCATCGTAGTTAAAATGGGGCACATCGTAGCGGTCGCCATAGTTGACGTGTTTTCCTGTGAATGTTGACGACTCCTCATGGTCACCAAAGTTTCGAACACGATGTCTCTTTGAGTTAAGCCCCAGTGCCGAGTATGTCCCTGATTTTGAATAATACTTGGCTTCTCCGTAGTACTTGTTCCACTCAGTTGAGCGCGGGGTAGTAGTCGGAGAAATTTGAAGCAGCTGGTCATACTGTCTTTTCTTCTTGATATCCTTAAGTGTATCATATGCCAGTACAATCGCAACAAATCGTGCCTGGTTGTCTTCCTTCTCTTCGGGTGCAAGATTAGGGTTTAAATCAGGATGATACTTCTTACTAAGTTTGCGGAACAGTGTCTTTATTTCCTTGATTGAGGCGTTAACTGGGACTTCTAAAAGCTCATAGTAATTTGAATCACTTGAAAAGTGTCGCTGGCCAGCACGAAATGACCGTGACGCCAAGGGACGTGACAAATGAAGCATGATAGGTCCGAAGGCCGATTCGGTCTGTGCGCGTATTTGAGGATTAAACACCTAGATTCAGCCACTAACAGATTATTTATAAGCCATCCTGTTGAAACCCAACAATTTCACTTGTATCTCGATATTCTGGGAAAATTAACACCTTTTTCACTCAAGAGTCGTGCATTCAGTTCTTATCTACTAGCTTTCAATAGATTTTAATATATGTGTCTCATAATGTTAGTGGTATTGATTATCTTTCAGAAAAATCCGTGATAGTTTAGTGGCTAGAATTACCGCTTGTCGCGTGGTAGACCGGGGTTCAATTCCCCGTCGCGGAGCTTCTTCCAGCGCAAATGGTTTAGTGGTAAAATCCAACGTTGCCATCGTTGGGCCCCCGGTTC
>JAJMFW010000032.1:0-147260 GCA_030574975.1 Teunomyces atbi | reverse complement strand
AACCCGCAATCTTTTGATTAGAAGTCAAACGCGTTAACCATTACGCTACGCAGGCTTTCTACGGAAAATAACTTCTCTTCAATTTTGTAGTACCACTAACCATCAGACGTGCCCCGTTGAAAAAAGGTTTCTTGCGAATTAGAGAGCAACGCCTTCCATTCACCAACACCATTTCTTTAGAAGATGAGCGACCAAAACTGGCAAAACTTATCCAACGAGCTTAGACGTAGGGCCGCGCAGGCCCGCAAGACAACCGGTGGCGGTGCGCCACTGTCGCCCAGGGGCTTTTTCGCTGGAATCGGGGGACTTTTGATGCTTGGTGGTGTGTCCATCTTAGCCCAGAATGCCTTGTTCAACGTCGACGGTGGTCAGCGTGCCATCATCTACTCACGGTTGAACGGGGTCCAGCCTCAAATTTACCCTGAAGGTACCCATTTCGTGATTCCATGGCTCCAACGACCAGTGGTGTACGATGTCCGGGCCAAGCCCAGAAACGTTGCTTCATTGACGGGGACCAAGGACTTGCAGATGGTTAACATTACCTGCAGAGTGTTGTTTAAGCCTGATATTGTTCAATTGCCCACTATCTACCGTACTTTAGGTACGGACTACGACGAAAAGGTGTTGCCTTCGATTGTCAATGAGGTGTTGAAGTCGGTCGTGGCCCAGTTTAATGCGTCACAGTTGATCACGCAGAGAGAAAAGGTCAGTCGTCTTGTGAAAGAGAACTTGGTGCGTCGTGCCGGCAAGTTCAACATCCAGTTGGACGACGTTTCGCTTACGTTCATGACCTTCTCGCCCGAATTCAGTGCTGCTGTCGAAGCCAAGCAGATTGCCCAGCAAGACGCCCAGAGAGCTGCGTTTATTGTTGACAAGGCCATCCAGGAGAAGCAACAGCTCGTCGTTAAGGCTGCAGGTGAAGCCAAGTCGGCCGAGTTGGTTGGTGAGGCTATCAAGAAGTCAAAGGATTACGTTGAGTTGAAGAGATTAGATACTGCCAGAGAAATTGCTGGAATCTTGGCAAACTCACCAAACAGAATCTTATTGGATAATGACACTTTGTTATTGAACACTGTTGCGGACGGCCGTAAGTAAATATGTAAATAGCTATACAACAAAACAACAAAAAACGGAAAGCAATTCAATATAAATCGATAGTTTAAAAGATAGAGTTGACAAGATCTCCACCAAGTGTAGCACCAGCACCAAAGATAGCTGCATTTCCCAACTTGCTGCCGAACTTGCGGAGCTCGCTTGGTTGCTGTTGTTGTTCCTGAGGCATTTGTTGTGGAGGTGGCTGTTGTTGTGGGTAGAAGTTGGTCGATGGTGGTGGATACTGGGCGTATCCGCCATATGAAGGCTGTTGTTGCATTGGTGGTGGGTATGATTGGTACTGTTGAGGAGGTGGTGGTCCAGCAGAGTATCCTTGTTGGTAATATTCTTGTGGAGGAGGCTGCTGATGCTGTTGTTGTTGATGGTATACTTCCTTTTCTGGAGCATGAGTGGGAGCAGCCACGGCATCTCTCACCAAGTTCGACAGGTTGAATTCCTGTTCTGAGATCAAACCGACGTAGTTCGATGGGAAAACACCCTGGTGAGAAGAGCCTTTCTTGTATCCCTTCCACCAGTCTTCCGACAAGTGTTCTGTCACGGCAATTTTGTCGCCCTTGGCTAAGTTCAAGTCTTCCTTCTCTGCAGCAAGATAATCGTATGTGGCCTTGCAGTAGCCCACGGGCTTGGGTGAAGTGGAACGAGGAGGTTCGCTTGGAGGAGGTCCGCTGAGCGATGCATGGGACATTTCGTGTGTGAGTTTCTCGACACCGGGCGGGTTTGAGGGTGCAGATGCAGTTGCAACAGCATATGAAGGCACGGCATCGGGCGCGGACGAGCCTTGCACGCCCAATTTATCGATTCCCCATGGTCTTTGGTCTTTGGAGTATTTCAAGGGGAGCGCATTTGTAAGCTTTTCAAACAAAGCGTCGTCAATGACTTCCGAGTCGTGCAAGAACTCCAACTCAGTACGGACAGTGGTTAATGAACGGTTGATCAAGGGGCCAGACATCGTATAAAAGTAATCAAGTGGTGTGTGTGGCGATGATGACGGGGCAAAGTTGTGAGTGAGTGATTGATTCGTTCCTGTATTTGAGGATCGGGTATAAAAATAGACACTTCTTGCCGAAACGGGAAAGAATTCGGGATAAGCGCCCCGCGTAGCTTAACGAAGCCTGATTCCTTCCGAGGGGCGCACTTCGCCTTCGTTCATTTCAATAAGATGGCTTCCGTATGTTCCACCCACAAACGGAGCGAGAACATGACCGTCGTCCCAGAGCTTATATACACGCACCGTAGAGTCGCTGGTAGCCACACACACCCGCATATGATCCGCACTCATGGCACTGCTCAAGATCCGGAGATTCGCACTGGTTGCAACCACTTCCACCAACCGGTCTAATCCCCGGTACGTATACACACGAATGATGTCCTTGCTGCCAAACCCAAAGGTCACCACGAGCTGTTGTCGAAAGATTGACCACGAAAGCGACGTGATCTGTGCTTCGGTGATGGTTTCACGCAACAACGTGCCGCTCGTGGCATGCCAGAACCGGATCTTGCGATCCTTACTGCCGCCTCCAGTCGCAAGCAACGAATTCGACCACGGACAATACGCAATCGCTTTGACTGCCGCTTGATGCTCGAGCTCACACCGAAGCTCAAACTGGAGTTCGGAACCAATCTCCCACACACTACAACAGTTATCGTTTCCTCCCACTGCAAGCTGCGTCTTGGAAGCGTTGATTGCCATGCCTAAAGAAAAAACGTTAGTATTTTTGGGTGCAAAACAAAGAAAAAAAAATCACAAAGATCCTTGACGCAGTACATACCGCATATCTGTTGCTGTTGACTCTTAAACATTTGCCGAAACACAAGCCGTTCATTCACGATTTCGAATACCGTCACTTGTCCCAGATCGTCTCCTGCAAGTACCACTGTATTGCTGTACCACACAAAGCAGTAAATACACCCACCACTATTTCTCAAGATATGCCGTACGGTGTTGTGGGCCATGTTAACCAAAAAAAGAGTACCGTTTCCAGTTGCCACGAGAAGATGGTCACTGAAATGACACGAGACAGCTGTCACTGGGTTGTACTGATGGAAATTGACGGGCTGAACCACATTGTCGATGCCCCAGAGATATACCTGGGAACCCAAACCCACGGCGATCTTTTGTGATTTCTGGGACCAAGCGACGAGATTTGAATAGAAATCATTACGGAGACCAGGAGCATGTAGGATTTTCTCCGCCAGAATCACTTTGGCTGCTTTTGGCGGCACCGTATGTTTGGATTCATCCTTAGCTAATAAAGAAGCGATTTTCCGCGGCGACGAAGATGGCGAGATCATACAATCTGCAAGTTCTATGGTGTCTCTTTGTGGAGAACGTCTGCCGTTTTGCTGGGTGTATCCAAGAGCATCAGCTATTTCGTCCTGTGGCCGTGGTTTGTGTGGCAGTTGGTCTTTAGACGCAAGCGACGAGGTTTGGCTCACTGGTATTTGTGAATGGACCAAAAAGAAATCGTCACGTACAGAAAGGTTGGAAAATTGAGGTGCTTGTTCTTCGTGGAACGATACTGGTTGGTGGAAGTTTCCCGGTGGTGTTTCCGACGGTATAAGACGCAAACTGGTATCAAAGTACATGATCAAGGAAATGTGTAATTGTAGCAATTACAAAGTTTGCAACAATTATTCAAAAAACTAGAAATAATTGAAAGTTAAAGTAAAGATGGAAGTTTTGATTCAAGAAACTAGATGAACTGTGTTGATAAAGTATCAGTAGTAGAAGAAGCAGAAG
Organism: Teunomyces atbi; assembly: GCA_030574975.1. NCBI lineage: Eukaryota > Fungi > Ascomycota > Pichiomycetes > Serinales > Debaryomycetaceae > Teunomyces > Teunomyces atbi. The sequence continues at coordinate 143,407 of JAJMFW010000032.1, read as the reverse complement.
AAGCAGAAGAAGCAGAAGAAGTAGAAGAAGTGGTTTTAAAGTGTGTAGAGTTGTAGTTTATTAAGAGCGGTTAGGTCATGTGACATTTCAGATCTTCAAACTTACCATTATCAGCAACTACAATGCCATTGGTTGTGCAGAATACTACAAATCTAGTCATAAAAGGCGTTTCGACGTTGTCGTTTGTTGTTCTTGCAATTGTGGTACAACAGTACACCCAGCGCAAGATCACAGCGCCGTTTATCGATGAGATCTTTCATCTTCGCCAATGCCAAACGTATTGTCAAGGCAGATTCGCCGAATGGGACAATAAGATCACCACTCCACCAGGCCTTTACTTGCTAGGTTATGTTTATGCCAAAGGGTTGGACTCGGTTGGTTTTGATGGATGCAGTTACACCGCTCTCCGGTCATTGAACTTGGCTGGTGGCTTGGTGGTTCTTCCATGGACACTAGGTGCCTTCAGGCGTCAGGGCAAATTGCTGTTCTGGCGAGTCAATATCATGGCACAGCCGTTGTTGTTCACCTACTACTCCCTCTTCTACACTGATGTGTGGTCTGCAATTTTGATCATCATGGCTTTAGCATTCGCCATAAAAAGACCAGCGTCCACCGCCAACTGCTGGATCAGTGCCCTTTTGGGCTTTGCAAGCTTGTGGTTCAGACAACCAAACATTGCGTGGATCGGGTTTATCTTGTCGGTAGCCATCGATGAACGTGTGGGCACCGAGCGCAATTTACTTGCCCGGATTCCCAAGTACATTAGCACCACTTTCCAAAACTGGCTCAGCGTGGCTCCGTTTGCGCTCAACTTTGTTCTTTTTCTTGTGTTTGTCAAGCTCAACGGCGGTGTTACGTTGGGTGATAAGGAAAACCACCGGTTCGATCTCCATCTCGTCCAGGTATTTTATTGTTTCTCTTTTATCTCCTTCTTTACTTGGCCCATATGGTTATCTCGCAAGACACTTGCACAATACGTCAAGTTTACTATTACTGACAACTACGGATTGAATTCAGCTTTGAATGCCACGTTGGCTTTGTTGATCAAGTATATTATCGAGAACTTTACTGTTGTCCATCCATTCTTATTGGCAGACAACAGACACTTCACCTTCTACATCTTTAAAAGACTCATCCAGCACAAATACGGCACATATGTTGCTATTCCATTATACCACTTTGCAACTTGGATTGTTATCAATCGGTTGAGCCAGGGCAGAAAACTTTCACCAATTACCATCACGGCATTTATAGGCACAGTGCTTGCTATCATCGTACCGTCGCCTCTCTTTGAACCACGGTACTATATTCTCCCTCTTTTGGTGTTTAGAATTTTTGTTCAACCAGAAGACAATATGTCAAATCTCTGGGAATTTGCTTGGTTGAACAGCATTAATGTGGCAACATCTGTCGTCTTTTTTAACTACGAATTCGAGTGGACCAGTGAGCCACTGGCCATCCAGAGAATCATTTGGTGAAGATCAACATCATCATACTTCTTCTTCAGATTCTGCCACTTGGGAAAGTGGACTCTTTTGACTTGTTTTCCTTCTATCATTTATGGGTTGGTTTATCGTATCGATATTGGAAAGATTGCTGGAAATGGATTTATCAATGGAATCCTTGACTTTGTAGGATAACATAAAGGAAGCTTCCTTAGCCTTGAGCTCCAGAATAAGCTCAGTCTCTTCCGTGGTAGGTTCTTTGACAGATTCCATCCACGATTTAATGGCTCTCTGTTTCAATGCATCAAGATATGGTATCTCGAGTCCCGTCTCCTTATCAATGTATAATAACTTGCCCTCATTTCCTATAAACAAGTCGCCGTAATTGTTCTTACGGTTTTGTTTGATTTCCCAGTTACCCAGTTCCAAATCATTGGCAAAGATCAAGAGAAAATCGCCAAAATTGTCGGCTACTTTGAACTTGATATCAAACTCTCGGCCAAACAAGATGACCTGGCCAATTCTACCCTTGCTGTTGAGAGGTGGTGATAAATCAATACCGATATAGTTGCCTACTTCATCCGTTATTATTGGAATCCACATAGGATGGGCAAATGTATCATGGATGTAGCCTGGAGGCATGGATAATTGTTTGGGCATTCCGCTGGCTGAAGAGTTAGACATATGACTGGAGAATGACGATGTGCTGGATCGGGGTTCAGGGATATCTGATGAGCTTCGAGGCGTGGCTATTCCGTTAAATTTCTTATTTAGATGAGAAATATCGGTATGACTCGTAGGCAACTTGGACAATTCCATGAGACGATTTGTTTGTTTGAGGTGAGAGACGTCTGTGTTAAAGTACTGAGCGACCTTACGCCAGTTTTCGGTCATGATGGCGATTTCATCGAGCGACATGAGCTTCAAGCCAAACACAAGCCCTTCATTGGTTTCGTTATTGTTGGATCCGAAATTGGACTGACCATCGGTCAATTTGAAGAACTCTATTACACAATTGGGTAGTTTGATGTTCAAGTCCTTTTGGAACTCATTGATATCGTTTGTGGTACATTTATCTTGGAGGGAGCTCTTTAAGTCTGGTGAATTCGTTCGGAGCCAATTGTTGATGTGCCGCCAGGCCAATTTGACTTCATGCACACCTTCTCTTGCGTTCATGTATTCCTCTGACGTATTGTTCATTATTTCTGTGGCCGATTGGTTATGGTGAGAGTACAAGAGGTTTGTTTCTGAATCGGGACCATTGACACGGTTAAATGATTTGCGGGAATCGTACTCGGAGTACTTATCTGAAGTACTGAGGGAATATATATATTCCAGGATCTTCTTGCCAAACTTCATGGCGCTGGATATCTGTTAATTACAAACAAGAAAGTAATGTTTTTCAGCTGTAAATCGCATCCAAAACGCGGTTGCAGTACCGCCAGCTTTCCGGTACGGTACAGTGGGGGAGTCGGATCTATAAAGGGAAAAAACAAAACTTTTGACGTGACAAAGAATAATAAAAAGAATAATGCTACATTATATCCCCCGGGCATGAAGTGCCAATTCTATCGCAAAAAGTAAAAACACGATAATCCGGGGCGTTATTCTGGGAAAACAGGTAAACAAAAACACCCAAAAACAAACTTCAAATAAAACTATCGTGCCGAATGGCTCTCCAAGAAAACCTCAGAGAACATCGAGTCTTATTCTACAAATCACCAACACGTCGGGTCACAAACAAAACAGTGTTTCAGAACGAGACACCGGCTTACGACTGGAACAAGTTCCGTGACATGTTGACTAGGGTTTTTGGTTTGTTGTCAGGATCCGTTGGTAATCAAATTGTAGAGAACAAAAAAGGTGATGGCGATCCGTGGAATAATTTATACGGACGGACTGGTGGCCGGGTAACGAAAAATTTTCCCCCAAAGATTTTCATTAACGTTAGGTCTGTTTTAGCGTAGTCTTGATTCGGTTCTAAAGATACATGTATTATACCTATTATATATGTTGGAACTTCCAAATACCCCTAGAGTAATCTACTCACAAATAAAATGATTTTTATATTACTGAAAGGAATCTTATAATTGCAATTACCAAGAAGCAGAGACAGCGTCTTCCACAGCTGGAGCAGCGTCAGCAGCCCAGTCAACTTCTTCAGTTTCACCGGTCCATTCGGTTTCGGCTTCGTTGACTTGAGTTTCTTCAACGTCTTCGGCCTTGGCTTCTTCAGAAGCGTTTTGTTCAATTTCTTCAGGGTCTCTGTAGAAATATAAATCTGGCATAACAGACCATTCAGTAGCTCTGTCTGGGATAATACCTCTTAATCTCAAGACTTCTCTGGCCAATAACCACCAGATCAAACCAATGGAGTGCTTACCCTTGTTATTACATGGAATGGCAACATCAACGTATTCAGATGGAGAGTCGACGTCGGTCAAAGCAATGACTGGAATGTTGACGTAAGAGGATTCTTTGATGGCTTGAGCATCGGTTCTTGGATCAGTAACAATAACCAATCTTGGTTCCTTGAAAGAACGGGTGATGTAGTTAGTGAAGTTACCTGGAGTGAATCTACCGGCAATTGGGGTAGCACCGGTGTGGGCAGCGAACTTCAAGACAGCTCTTTGGCCGAAAGTTCTGGAAGAACAGACAGCAACATCAGCAGCGTTTGGAATGGCAGCGATGATTCTGGCAGCCAAGACAATCTTTTCCCAGGTCTTACCAATGTTGATGATGTTAACACCATCTGGTCTGGTCTTGTAAACGTATGGCTTGTTGTGGACTTGAACGTTCTTGGAACCCAAGTGAACGTTGGCAGCCAACAACAATTCAGTGTCGGCTTGAGTCAAGTTGAATGAAGCTGGTAAAGACATGTTTCCGCTAGTTACTGTTCACCTGTAGATACAAAGGAAAATTCTTTAAAAAACTGGATGGGTAGTGAGTAGGTGCGAGTCGAATTTTTCAGCGCAAAAAAAAATTAAAATTTTTGAAAATTTCCCAAGCGGTCTTTGTGCAGGCAAGAACCTGTCCTCACCATGAGGGTTCTTGCCCTAAATATACAATAAATTCACGTGACTTGTTGCAAACCATAAAAATAAAATAAAAGCAGTTACAGTAGTATTAATTTTGTATACCTATCTAAGACCTTGCCATACGGTTGCGGTTTTTTCCCATCGTTGTGGTAGCATCAAGTAGTGGTACTTTAATTGGTGATTGTGTTCCAATGCAGTGGGCTGGCCGTGAACAAAATTCGCAACCAATGAGCGCCTGAAGCTCTTTGCGTGGGTAAAAAGCTGGAAGAAGTTGCGAAAAATCTCACCATACGATAATGCCTTGTTTGAAAGCTTGAGGTAGTTGATATTATCGATGGTTCTTAAGTACTGTAGTCTAATTCCGCCCTGTAATCGGTTTGAGTTAATTAACTTGAGAAAAATAACAAATAGCGGCGTAAAGTTGAGGAGAATAAGTAGATTCTCCATGAAGTTCTGAACGATGAGTTTGGCGAGTCTGATAAGGAAGAACGTCAAGTAAAACGCAAAAACAGTTGGCAATAGAAAGACAAGAACCATAAAGAATAACGTACCCAAGAGAAACTGGTCAATTTCAAACAGACCGTCGTCAGAGTAGTTGTTGAGGTTATCGATTCTATTCCTTAAGACATTGTACTTTTTGCCACGAAACAATTGCCATAATGACTTGATAACTTCAGTCTGTCGTTTATAAACCTTGGTGCTGGTGTGGTGAAAGCATTTTATGTGGATGGTAAGGAAATTGAGACAGTCAATCATGAAGCTGACGAGGAAGGATATCCCACCCAAGTAACAAATGAGTTTAAGAAATACCTGGAAGATAATCATGAATCCATGCTGGACCGCAGGAGAAACTGTAAGGTCAGTCGTCATTAGTTTCCAGAACGTTAGAGCCCATGTATACAAGTCGCCCATAAACTGGCCTAGTTCGTTATTTAACTTGAACCCTGCAGGGTGGTGGACTGAGATCCAAGTGATTAAGCTGAGCATATCACTGAACAACCATTTCTGGATGACCACACGGTGCAAGTATGTGGTGATGAAGTCGAAGTGTTCGACGATGATCCTGTAGGTGGTTACGCCTAAGAGAATGTCATTGTATATCAACCAACAAGAGTTGTAGAGGTTGATGTAGTTGGAGTTATTGATGTTGAGATTGGAATTGAATGTCGGTAACTGTAGATCGGACAAGATGGAGCTGGTTCCGTTGTACAATAACGTCTTGTTGTAGTAGCTGAGAAACTGGATCGGGAAGTAGTTGATTTGCTGGAGCCGGAGCTCGATCTGGCGCAAGAGATGCGAGTGAGAAAGCAAGCTGGGGTGGTGATTAAGACACTTGATGCAAAAGATGAGGCATTGCTGGACCGCGATGACGAGGGGAAACACGAGGCGAGACGCGAGATTCAACCACGATTTGTGCGATGGAGCAGTTGCTGCACGTAGGTCTGCACGGGCCTTGTAAATCAGGTTGATTTTGTCCAACGTGTCGGTTGAAACCAGAGCTACCAGGCCATGTAAGGGTTCCATGGCCTCAATTTGCTTGACCAAGGTATGAGTGAGTGTCTCGTCCATTTCGTTACCCATTGACTGGAGAAATATCGGGGTAAGTGTGAGGTATTCCAAGTGACCGGGGTTTGGTGGGTCAAATAAGATGATGAATGTCATGGATCCGTCAGCTACCACTGGGAGTTTGGTGCTGGGGTTGTACTTTAGCGAAAGCTCGATGATATCCAAGTCGACGTGGCCCGGAACATCAGCCGCAGCCACAAGCTGGACTACGATGTGGACGTTGTTGGGGCACCTGTGGCCCAATAGTGTATGGTGAGGGTATTGGCGGAGCGGTTTGATCAAGTCATTGGGGAAGTAGATGTAGTTGTTCATTATTGAGAAAAGCTGTCACGACGGAGGTACTGTGAGCTGCTGTTGAGGTTACTGTAGAAGCTCTTTGGGTCCACGAACAGACGAATAGTGTCGTTGTGTTCGCTGTCGTAGTCGGACTCGGAGTCAGGATCAGTGTGGAACGACGGCACAGGTGGCGGGTCTTGCTTGTCTCTTTTGACTAGATATGTTTCCACAACAAAGAAGCGCACAAGAACAACAACCAGAACAAACACAAACGTATAGAGACCAAGTGTAAGTAAGAAACGGTGTACAAGAGACATACACAACCTGGTCTTTTTTAAGATTACGCGAATTATTCACTACTCCAAAAGAAAAAGATCTATAAAAATCACAGCTGTTGAACCGGCGCTTTGTTCAACAGAACGGTACTTATGCGACGCAGAAGTGTCGGTGCTGTGCTGTCGCGTGTCAAGTTCACCAAGCGTTTACAGATAACAAGCACCACGATGGCGACTGCCAGTGACTGGCCCACCACAAGGAAGGGCACGCCCGGCAATTTCCAGTGGGCCAACGAGTACTTGTAGATGGAGATGATCATAAACGGCATCACCAACGCAAAAAGGTTCTTTACTAATGCAATGGCACCAAACACCTCCCCAATCATCGATTCAGGGTAATACTTGATGATGGCGGAGCCCATCGCTGGCATCAGAAGCGCGCCAAACGACGAGATCAACGTGATGGCAAGGAACGTGGTTGTAGTTGGCGCAGCAAAGGACAAGTTGAGACCCACAAACTCGCCAACGAGCCCAATCAAAATGATTGAAAAGTCAATCATATCAAACTGTTTCTTCATGGTCCGGAAGCCGAGTTTCTTGTGCATCACATGGTGCGTCAAGATGGGCGAGATGACAATAAGAACAACGGCTCTGATCGAGGACGATACCGCCAAGTACCGGCCGATATCGTGCAGGTTCCAGTGGAACATGTAGATACCGTAAAGAATGTAGATCTCGCCCATGGAGATCAGAATCGACGTAAAGAAGCATTCCATGATCACCAATGAGATGATGACGATACGTTTTGCCGTAAGGGTGGCCTTATCCGGTTCAAACTCGCTGGGCAAGTACAATAACTTCAATGGCTTCATGAAGTTGATTGTGGACCAGTTGGATTCGGTGACTGCTGTAGAAGAAGCCGTTACCAAGGTATCGTTGCTTATGGTACAAGAACTGACGGAAACCGAACGTGACTTGCGTCTGGCTCTTTCGGAGCGTGATTCCGGCAACACAAACACCGTAAAGAGTAAAAGAAGCGAGAGCGTCGCCAATTCAAACTTCAACGGCAAGAACTCCGAGCGAGAAATGGCCATTTTGGCCCCGATGTCCGTGGCCCCGATGTCCGTGGCAGAAGTATCGCTACCGGCCAACGAGGCCACCAAGTTGCCAATAAGTGGCCCAATGCTGAGCCCCATGAACATGGATGCAATGGCAATCCCCAACCAGTAGATTCTGTGGTGGGATTCCGAGACATCGGTGATGTAGCAGTTGGCAAGGGTAAGAAGGGTCAGGATCCCGCCGCAGAGGTTCATCATGATCTCAGACGTCAACATCAAGCCAAATTGTAAGCTCTCAAAGCTGTACATCGTCGCAAACTTGGCCAGGCGTCCCAAGAACATGCACAAGATGATCAAGACAATAAATGGTTTTCTGCCGTAACGGTCAGAAAGCGGGCCGACTTTGCCCAGCGCCACCAACGTGATGATGGCCGTGGACGTGCTGTAGCCCAATTGAAGGTTTGAAAGAAGCACCTGTGTTTGTGTGGGGTCACAGGAGCCTGTTTTATCGGTGAACAAGTTGCATGCCAACTTGTAGGAGATCATCTGGCGAGTAGATTCGCCGCTGGACAGGGCAAACGCCAAGATGAAGGTGATCAGAGCCACCATGAGCACCAGCGGCCGTTTGAGCCAATGGAGACTCTTGTTGTGGGCCCGCTGTTCACGGAGCCACACCACATCCTCGTCGTGGTCCTCGTCGTTGTACTCCTCTTCGTCCTCGACCACTGCTTCGTACACGTCGTTGGCGGCGTTTTGGAGCTCCACCTCAGGCAACAATTGCCTCTGTTCTGCCATTTTTATTGGTGTTAGGCCTAAAACAGAGTAGAAATAGTGATAAGTAATCAAGCGCACCACGAATTACAGAACGGGGTCCTTATCGGCAGTAGCATGCGAACCCTGGTGGTACGGCACCGAAAATTTAAGGATTGCCGCATACACTCATATATAGGTGACAGAATGGTGCTGTTCAGCTAACGAGAAATTCCTCAGAAAGCAAATCGAGACCGGGATTGACCGCTGGCCCTGGCCATAATGTTCCATTTACATATCTACTTGCACAGAAAGCTTCCGTTTCTTAATATTACTGCCCTTCAAGACGACGAACAGGAAAAGTACAAGGACTGCAAAGTTATCTATAAAGACACAGAGATGTACGAGTTTGCCGAGTGCAAAGTCTGTCAGCAGCCAAAGGACCATGTGTTTGATTGTCTCAGGAAGTGACGTTGCTTCTCTCAGGCTGTTGTAATTATGTATTTTCTGCAAAATAACTGAGCATTTTAACAATTTATTACCAGTATTCGATAATCGGGAAGCCCCGAGCTATTTTTTCCTCCCTGTTCATACAACCGTAGCAGTCTGACGCACTTGACTTTCTAGTTTTGTTCTTGTTGCTGCCCATACTAATTTTTGGTTCAGCGTGGGTTCGTTGTGGTTTCATTTTTACCGTGCGAATCCCTTCACCACACCTCTTCTCTTAGCCATGGCCCGTTTTCTTTCCAAGAAGGCAGCAGCGTCGGAAAATGTCGTTTTGGCCGACGCTCTCAATCTCCTCACACCATCGTACCGCCCTTCGCTCCTTAGAAATGTCACCTACGGCCCTGCGGCCGAACAGTATCACGACGTCGCCATCAACTTACCGCCATCGTCCGTCCCGCACAACTACGTCTCCAGCTTGATCCAGGGCCTCCATCCGCTTTCTCCAAACACCTCTGCCATTCTCAAAATGAGCCCAAAGGAACTCTCGCTGTACACAAAGACGATCAACAACACCCCTGAAATCAACGACCTCTTGCGTCTTCTCCACTACCAGAACCGTCTTTCGCTCCGTGTCTTGACCGATCTCGTACTCAATCGCCACTTCAATCTCAACAATGCACCGGTGGACATCACCAGCCTTGCGTGGCCCGACCAGCTCCACCAAGCCCAGTTCAATATCATCTTGTTGAAAAAGTACCACGACCTCAAGAAACCGCTCCTCATCATCAAGAACCTCAAGCAACACTTTGCCGCAGACTACTTGCCGCTCATCCAACAACAACAACTCTCGCCATTCTACGAACGAATCGTCTGGAAGTTTACCTTTGAATATATATGCTTCTTCGACGAGATCCACTACATCTCCCAGGTCAACACTCTCCGCACGGCTTTCTTGGTATGGGAGTCGTCCACCACCAACAACCAGCAGGTCGCACGCCACATGCTTGCGAAGTACAATCTTACCGAGATCCAGAGTCTTTTTCTTCGGCTTGTTGCCAACGATACCGTTCAGGACCGGATCCAGAACGAGCTCGAACACTTGAATTCACGCACACTCTCGTCACTCAAGCGACTCTCGATACGATACAGGCTCTACAGTCTTGATGCGCCCGGTGCCGAGACTCGCATGGCTTACTACACCCTCGTCAACGCCATGGAAACCATATTGTTGAATGAATTAATGGAAAACGAAGATGCATCGCTTATCCTGTTGATGAACGATATCAAGACGTTCCGTCGTGTCAGGTTGGTGGGAGAAGCCGATGAAACAGAGGTAAAGTGGGCTGATGAACCAGTACTACAGAAGATAAATGCGAATTAAGGAAACAAGAGAAGAAAAAAAAAAAAAAGAAAAGGGATTCCCCACAAAACTAAGCTTTTCATGAAGGTAATTTCAGACGATGCCGTCACGGCGTATCTCAATGCGCATCTTAATAAGCGTTCGATTGTCCACGACTTCCAGCCGGTGCTTTTGCGTGGATTGAAGGTCTGCAGTGAAGACCAGGCCGTGGTGCCTCCACGAACCGTTTCGGCGAGAAAGGACTGTGTCCATCTCTTCATGCCGTGCGTGGCACCACAGGAAGTGGGTATCAAGATCATCACCGGCAGCCAGAACGGGTTTCATGGCGGCGTGGTGGTGTTGAACGAAGAAACGGGAGCCATTGATGCGCTCGTCAACGCGGCGTCGCTTACGGCGTTCCGGACCGCGCTTGCGTCGACGCTCGGGCTCACCAAAGTCGTGGCGTTGGACACCCCGCTTCTTCCTGAGATAACGGTGTTTGGTTCAGGGGCCCAGGCGTACTGGCACGCCAAATTGGCACTTATATTGTACGAGAAGGTGCAACAGGTCAACATTGTCAACCGGTCGCGGGCGAGTGCCGACGAGTTGGCGGCGAAATTAGCGAGTGAGTTTCCGCACATTGCGGTGTGCGTGTGGCAATTTAGCGATGACTACGCCGCGCGCGCCCGCAACTCGTCGTTAATTTTCGGGTGTCTTCCCACCACCGAGCCGCTAATCACTGCGGCGTGTCTCAACCCCGATCCACAGTGGCCCACGTTTGTGGCGCTTATTGGTTCATACAAGCCACATATGGTTGAACTTGATCCCAAGTACATTGAACAGACGTTTGCTGGTACCAATGTTCGGATCATTGTTGATTCAAAGGAACATTGTCTCGCCGAAGCGGGCGAGCTTATCCAAAGCAATACCCCTGAAACGGGACTCGTTGACTTGGTCGATCTCTACGCTGATTCGTCGAATTTGTGCACTACGATCGCGGCTACAAACACCACCGTCCAAAAACTCGTGGGACTTTCGATCATGGACGTGGCGATGGCTAAACATATCGCGCAACATATTGACGTGCTGGAGATAAAATTCTAAATTGGGGACCGAACACCCGCGCACATAATAAATCTTTTATATTCATTCTTATCTTCTTCCACTTTCTCTTCTTATCGCTTATCATGGACACGCCGCTTCTTGGAGGGAACTCCATCTACAACAAGCAGAAGAAGCTGTATCGGTTATGGTACGGACTCACTGCTCTCCAGACGTTTGTGGTGGCTGTTTTGGCGTACCTCTACTGGTTTGCCGCAGCCCACCCACCTAGTGTCAATCCCAAGACCAAGAAGAACATCATTTTTATGGTCACCGACGGCATGGGCCCTGCATCGTTATCGCTTGCCCGCTCGTTCCGTCAGTTCCGTGACGGTTTGGACATCGATAACTTGTTAACAATCGACAAACACTTGATTGGCTCTTCGCGCACGAGGTCATCCAACTCGCTCGTGACAGACTCTGCTGCTGGTGCTACGGCTTTCTCGTGTGCATTGAAGTCCTACAACGGCGCCATTGGCGTCTCGCCTGACCAGACACCGTGTGGAACCATTTTGGAAGCATTGAAGTTACAGGGCTATTTCACCGGCTTGGTGGTCACTACACGTATCACCGATGCAACTCCCGCTGCGTTCAGTTCCCACGTTGACTTTAGAACACAAGAAGACTTGATTGCGCAACACCAGTTGGGTGAATACCCCTTGGGAAGACAAGTGGACTTGATTTTGGGCGGTGGCCGGTGCCATTTCCATCCGCCAGCTCACGGAGGATGCCGTGCTGACTCGAGAAACTTGATTGGAGAAGCTGAAGCTAAGGGGTGGCTGTACGTTGGTTCGAGATCCGAGTTTGACCAGTTGCAAGCCGGCAAAAACGTCTCGTTGCCATTATTGGGTTTGTTGGCCGAAGGAGACATTCCTTACGATATTGACCGTGACGAAACAGTTTACCCTTCGTTGGCTGAACAAGTCCAGGTTGCACTTACGGCATTATCTGAAGCCACAAAGGATTCAGACAAGGGTTTCTTTTTATTGATTGAAGGTTCCAGAATCGACCACGCGGGTCACCATAACGATCCAGCAGCTCAAGTTAGAGAAGTTTTGGCTTACGACGAGGCGTTTGCCGAAGTCATTAAGTTTATTGACGAATCAGACGTGGAAACCGTGGCGATTTCAACCTCTGACCACGAAACCGGCGGTCTTGCAACTGCGAGACAAGTGACCCCTGGATACCCCGACTACTTGTGGTACCCCGAAGTCTTATTGAATGCCACACACTCTGGCGAATACTTGGCCAAGAAGATTTTTGAAACAAAACACCTTGAAGGCAAGAAGTATGACACTTTTATCAAAAATGTCATTGAACAAGACTTGGGGATCTTGAGCTATACTTCAGAAGAAGTGGAATTGATTAAAAACGCCAAAAACTCTAACGATTTGTTGTACATCTTAAATAACTTGGTTTCAGTAAGATCGCAAACAGGATGGACCACCCACGGCCACACGGCGGTGGATGTGAATATTTATGCCTACACGAACTCTGAAGCCATCAAATCGCAATTGCATTCCAACAAACCATATCATGGTCTTTTGGGAAACCATGAAAACATCGAGATTGGGACATTTATGGAGTCTATCACCGGCATAAGCTTGGCTGATGTCACGAAATTAGTCCGTGATACCGAACATGCTCCAAAAAAAGGAGGTGCTAGTGCCGAAAGTATGGCGTACGGCGACGATTTCCACCCTCGTGTCTGAGCTATGCAATCAAAAAAAGAGCAGTTTAAGGTTGCCAAGACTCGGCTAATGTATATTTTTGCTACCTTAATCTTAGTATTTACCACACGTTGGTCTTAGAGATACATACTACAGAATATTGTAGACGGTTACACACCACATCCACCAACGTTACCTTGAATGAGTACGTTGAGGTGAATTGAATTGAGTTGATTTGTAGGATTATGTCGTCGTGAAAGTAAGTGAGTCCACCTTCCTTATTGGGTAAGAAGTGTTGCAGCTGCAAATATTTTCCAAAAATTGAATTGTTTTTTTTTTCTTGTCAACCTCGTGGGCACTAAAAACCCTAAACTTTAGTCAGGAACCATAAACAGATGCTGACAGATCTACGACATTATTAGAAGAATATGTACATAAGAAATAGTTGGATATCTGAATAAAAAATGTATAAATAGGGGCCCCGTTTCCCCCTTTCATGCGGGTCTTGGAAAACAATTGCAGGTCAAACAAGATACTCAATTAATCAATCTTTTATTTTGCACCCATGTTTCTCTTTCCTAAATACCAGGGTTTGTTAACCTTAGCTGCTCTTATTTACTTATTGGTGACTGCTGCTGCTGCTCCTGTTGCTCCAACCAAAAAGAATATCATTCTATTGATTTCCGACGGTATGGGTATTGCTTCCGTGCAGTTGGCCAGAAACTTCCAGCAGGTCCAGAAAGGTCTTCCTGCAAGCCACTTGTTGGAATTGGATCAACACTTGATCGGAACGATCAGATCTCGCTCCAATGACTCGTTTGTTACTGACTCTGCTGCTGCCGGTACCGCGTACGCTGCTGGCCAGAAGACGTACAACAAGGCTATCAGTGTCGATGTCAATAAGAAACCTATTGGGACTATTATGGAAGCATTGAAGTTACAAGGTTACGCCACCGGGTTGGTTGTCACCACCAGTATCTCTGATGCAACACCTGCTGTGTTTGCTTCTCACGTTACCACCAGATCTAAGCAGGATTTGATTGCCCAACAATTGTTGGGTGACCATCCATTGGGCAGAGTTCCAGACTTGCTTTTGGGTGGCGGAAGATGTAATTTCCTTCCCAACACCACCGAGGGTGGTTGTCGTCCAGACTCCAGAAACTTGATCAATGAAGTTCATGCCAATAAGACCTGGACATACGCCGGTGACAGGAAGGCTTTTGATGCCTTGCAAAAGGGAAAGAATGTCACCTTGCCTTTGCTTGGTTTATTTGCTGAATATAACTTTCCTTACAAGATTGACCGTGATGAAACCGTTTATCCATCGTTAGTTGAAGAGGCCGAGGTTGCCCTTAATGCTTTATCCAAGGCCACCGAAAATTCTGACCAAGGTTTCTTCTTGATGATTGAAGGGTCAAGAATTGACCACGCCGGTCACGATGACGACGCTGCTGCCCAGGTCAGAGAAACATTGGAATACGATGATTTGGTGAAATTTGTCTATGACTGGACCCAAAAAGCTTCTGTGGATACTGTGGTTGTTTCTACTTCTGACCATGAAACCGGAGGTTTGACAACTCCAGCCATCAACTCCACTTACTACGATGTTCTTGTCAACGTTAAACACTCTGGTGAATACTTGGTCGACAAAATCAACAAGTTTTCCGACAAGAGTGACGATACCAAGTTGACTGATTATATTAAGAACGATATTGTCCACAATGGCCTTGGAATCACAGATGCTACTGATGATGAGATCCAATCAATCAAGAAGAATGTTGGCAAGTCCAAACTTATTTTCGCCTTGAACCAATTGGTTACAGTTAGATCCGACGTTGGCTGGTCCACCAATGAACACACTGCTGTTGATGTTGGTGCCTTTGGTTTTTCCAATTCGGAAGCTCTTGAGTACAAACTTCTTTCGAGAGAAGAAGGTTTAGCTGGTGCCCATGAAAATGTTGAACTTAACCAATTCTTCCGTTCGATCACCGGTGCCGATTTAGATGCCGTTACCGAAAAGATTAAGAACATCAAAACTTAGAGATACCCACTTGTCAAAAGTCCTTTCACTTTCTTCTTCGTCGATATTGTTTCTGTTTCTGTTTCTATTAAAAATTACTATTAAATATCTATCAAATAACTTACCCTAATTGTTTGGAATCGTGTAATCTTCCTTACAGAGCTTGGCTCTCAATTCCTTGCCAAACTTATAAAATGAGAATGGAATAGCAATCATTGCCAAAGCAATAAATGCCAATAACCAACTGGCCCATTGCAAGCCAAGTCTATGGTACATCTGAGTGATGAATAACGGGAAGGCAGCACCGCCCGAACTTCTCAAGAAAACCTTTGTAGCTAATGCAGAAGCAGCGTATTTGGCGTATGTGTCGATGATATAGTTGTTTAATGAATAGTAAATCAACACCATCCCGTAACCAAAGGCAATCCCCGATGAAGCAGGACCAACCCAAATAATATGCTTGTAGGAAGTTGCACCCAAAATAAATAAAGCAATACAAGGGAAGGGCGACCCGATCATAGCACCAATAAGTCTATCTTCAGGCTCAGGGTTTCTTCTCTTGCACATCTTCATGTACATCTTTTCAAGAATTGGCGTGGTCAAAAGTGCTAAACCAGCCCCAATAAGAATAGGAATGTACATGAGACCAATAAGATTATCCTTGAAACCATATAATTCATCAAAGATCACGGGATATGCAAAGAAGAAAGCATATAACATGGAATAAATCAAGGCAACGAACCCACAGATCAAATCAAGAACTGGTTCTGTAACAATAAATTTCAATGGCCTAATCAAACATTCATTAACAAGCTCTTTGAAGGAAAGCGGAGTTGCTTCTTGCTCGGTCATAATCTTCATGTTTCCTGTTTCCTTTCTCAACTTCTTGGCTCTTCTCTTCAAGATGACAGGAGCGTATGTTTCTGGAATGAGACCGACAACGATCCACATCACCCCGGCAAATGCCATGTTAACCCATACCATCATTTCGTATCTGCCTGTCCCAACACTGATGAAACCATTGACCAACCCGCCAAAAACTGGGCCCGAGTATGGTGCAAAGGAAAAGAAGGCTATGGCCAAACCTCTGGTTTCGGCGTGCATATCCACAATACTGGCACCGACATTGGTCAAAGCCGAAGAAGAGAAAACACCACAAAGGAATCTGCAAACAAGCAACGTACCAATGTTAGGAGCAACAGCACAAGGGACGTTGAAAAGAACGTATAGACCGAAGGAGATGATGTAGACCGGTCTTCTACCTATTTGTTCCGAGAGCGGAGCCCAGATCAAGGGACCAACACAGAATCCCAACACCATCAAGGAGACAGTAAGGGTCGATACTTCGGTGGAGACACCAAACTTTTTGTTAATGGTTCCAAGGCCGCCGGCCAAACTAGACGAACCGTACGCTGCACAGATAACAAATAAAGCCAATATGAGCGTATATAACCATCTGAGAAAGGGACTCCAGTTGTGGGGGTTTTCTGGATCGTCGATGTAGAAGGTGACCAACTCGATGTCGCCGTCCAACTCGTCGGTGCCGTCATTCTTTTCCTTCGAGGCGGTGGTGCGGGATCTACCCAAAGAATGCAACGTCTGGACACGGACCAAACCTGTCTCGGTTTCCATGGTGTATTCTTCGGGGAATATAGGGTTGGCGATTGGTGGGTTGATGACATCAGGCAAGGGAATGTCACTGGAAAGACCGATTTCATGAAGCGACTTGACAGTTTCTGTGCGTGTGATGGCAATGGGTGCCTGAGATTCCGACGAGCGACGTGAGCTCACGTAAGAATTGAACGATAAGGCATCGGCGTTCAACTGTGGGTCGGCCTCTTGTTCTTCGGGCTGGTATTGGTAAGGAACTAGATCTTCCTTGACTAATGAAGACAGATCACTCATTGTAATTTAAGTAGTGTAATTATGGTTGTAGAGAACCACATAAAAAGACCAGCGAACGCATCGCCTTATATACGATTACTCGGAAGTGGCTAAGCCGTGTCGTTTCTGCTATCAAAATAACCGTTGTGGATCCGAACTGTGATGTGCGACTTCCGGAGGAATATTAGAAGACTGTTCCTGCACATCGGAACATTCTCCGGCTATTCAAATCTTATCCCAACTGATGATGGTCTGTGCATCGCGAGACGCCGCTAGGGGACCATGAATCCGTTTATCGTGCGGTTATTCATGGACTATATATGAGATCTAAGGCGTACCATCGTCAGTGGTACACGTCAATTTAACAATCATTTCCGAAACTAGTCCGAACTCTCTTCACGGACTGGAACAAGCAGAGAAAAGTGGTCGCGTGACTTTTCCGACCGGAAAACAATGTGTATACGCAGGTACTGATGAAAAAGATAAGGGAGAACAACGATCACTGATTCCAGAATCGCAATCGCAACCGTGCCTTTTCCGATGTTTACAAACTACAAACCGGTCCACTTGGCCGCATTCAATTTTGCTGGCTTTGCATGTATCTCGATTGTGGTGTTTCTCGCTTCATCGCAGCCCTTTTTCATTACGGAGGTCATTGGGATCAGCAAAGATGAAAAAATCGGAAACATTATTGGAACTTTGGGGCTTGTCGACGAGTTGGCTGCTGTGATAACGGCACCCTTGCTTGGTACTTTGGCTGACAAGATCAATGTTTCCCAAAACATTCGTATAAGTGGCTCCAAACTCGTCCAATCGGGTGCCTTTATAGTGGTGGCGACCAGTTTGTTTGGCTACGGATCGTTTTCAACATCGATCTATCCTCATTTGATCGTGTTCCGCATTATATTTGCCATTGGTGTAACAGCTTGTATGAGCATGGTCACAGTTGCATTGAATGAGGTATCGCACTCGGACTTTACCTGGCGTCGCGACCCGGTGTCGGCTACACTGTTGGAACCCAAGAAGAATGGTAAGTTTTCAGCCCTCTTTGGCGTATGTACTGGTTTGGGTGCAATATTCGCAGTATCGGTATTCTTAACTCTTCCAGTAAACATCCAGAAATGGTACCCTGAATTTTCCATGAAAAAAAGCTTGAAGGTGCTGTACTTGATCGTGGCAGGATACGCTCTTCTTGTGTCCATGGTGTTGTTTTTCTTCTTATATAATGCCAAGAACACTGTTCATCTCGAGGAAGAAGAAGAAGAAGTTGTGCCAAAAGAGAGTTACTTTCAATTATTGAAACGAGGAATTGAGATCTCAAAACACAACAGTACCGTCAAATTGGCGTATATCAGTGGGTTTGTTGCTCGTTCGACCTCGGTGACTACTGCGGTATTCATCCCACTTTTCGTGTACAACTACTATTACAAGAGCGGCAAGTGTGATTCACACAACTTTTCCAAAAATGGGTGTCATGATGGCTACATATTTTCTGCCATTCTTACCGGAGTGGCCCAGACGGTGTCGTTGTTTTCTGCACCCATTTGGGGATGGATGATTGACTCAGAACGCGTGGGAAAGTTTCGGACGTTATTTTTAGCTGGTGTCTTAGGAGTCACCAGTAATATGGGGATGTGTTTGCTAAGTGATGGCGATCCGCATACGGTGATATGTTTTGTATTGGTGAGCATGATTGGGTTTTCACAGATCGGGATCATTATTACCAGCATGAGTATGCTCAGTAGCGAGAATAACCGTGGCAATTTGGGCAGTCTCAGTGGCTTGTACAGTTTGTGTGGAGGGCTTGGGATATTGACGATATCAAAGGCGGGTGGAATGTGGAGTGATTATTGGGTACTCGGGCCATTCTTTTTGTTGGGTTTATTCAACGTGGCTTTGGTAGCAGGGTGTTTTTGGTATAAGGACGTACAGCAGCACGAGCTTCGAGTTGAATAAGAGAATTGCTTCATAGAAAGACGTGATAGCCATTGGACGGTGGAAATAAATGTTGAATTTTGCACCCAAAAAATATTCTATTTTTCACTGGAATAAAAATAAAATGGCGAGATTCTTAAGCCATTTTAAAACTTCAACTAAACTTACGACATTTTATAGATACGAAAAGGAATAATTATGTGGCAAACCTTCACCATTATGACGAATTGTGTCAGAGGAAGTTTTTACCGGAACAATGGACGGGATATTCCAAATTAAGGATATAAAATTAAAAATGATAAGTATGTCAACAAAGTGATGACAAATAATGAAGTTTAACCACAATCTGATGGGCCTGAACCATTACTGTACAGGTAAATTTTTACTTTGGGGCTATTTCTTAAACAAGGGTCCAAGAATCTGGTTGGGGCCCAGCACTATAGGTTTACGGAGTGATGGGTGTTTTGCCCCAGCGCACGACACAGATACATTTTTTTCTCCCTCTGTGTCTACGTACATATAAAAATTTTCTCAATTGCACGCACAAACGCTCCACTTTAATTTAGCAACAACTAAAAGTAACTCCAACCGTGAATCCTTTGAGCACACAGCATCAACAGTGGAACAAGACCCAAAAGAAATAGACGTGTTTACTTTGTGTTTTGGGCTGTTTGGATACAATAAACCAGCACAATGATAGAGATCCTCATAACACTCGTGCCATCGGTCTGTTGGATTCTCTTCCGATGCTTCCAAATCCTCAAGACTCCCGTGGAAGAGTTGGTGGAAGACTTGAGCATTGAGATCCCACACACGCCAAACATCTGCATTGATTCTATTACCGAAACCACCGCCATCATCCACTGGGATATTGAGATCAAGGCCGATGAGAACTTGTACTATGTTTTGATGATCAACGACCAAGAAGTGGCTACGATCACGTCGACATCGTGTAAATTGAACAACCTTGATCCAGGCCAGCTTTACCAGATCCAAATCATTGCCATCAACTCGTTGACCAACTTCCGTTCGCTGGCCAGCCCAGTCTTCATCCAGACAATCAACAAGAACAACCCTACACTTGGTCTCATCTTGGACGAGAAACTTGATGTTTCGTCGTCGAAACATGATGAAGACCACGAAGTTATTGACAACACCACAAAGATACCTACACCTACCAACATAGATATAGATAACTTGACTGTGGATGAAGTGCGGGTGATGACCAGCACTGATCTCCTCAATGATTATCTTGTGGCGTTCCAGAACGAGTCCATCAAGTTGAATATCGAATACAAGAACTACCAGCATCAAGTCGAACTGGATATCAAGGAACTCAAGGACCAGTATAAGTTCCACAAACAGGAATACGACGCAGAAACCGACAACAAATTGAAAAAGGACAGTGATGTCAAGCTTTTAGAGAAAACAAAGGACAGATTAAATTACCAGAAACTGAAATTGAACGTTCAGATGAACGCCATCAACGCATCCATTGAACTATACGACACCAAATTGAACGACCATCATACAAAAATTAAAAAGTTACGAGAAAGAAACACTCAAATCTTGAACAACGAAGAGTTGGAAAAGTCCAAGATCACACAAGTTATAGACTCCACCAAGACAGCGATTCAAAAGATCAAAGATGAAAACGAACAGATTGAAGAACGTTTGAAACAACTCTTGTTTGAAAAGAAAGAACTCGTATCCATAATCAACCAACTCAAACCATTGCTAGAGATATTCATGACACAGAACCCAAGCACAATGGAACCTTCTATATTCAGCAAGGACGGATCCATCAACCAGAAGGCGTTTGAAAACTTGCAAAAGATCTTTCAGATTATGCCTTCTTGGCAAGATGAGATTATGAAAGAAGTTAATTTGTGCCAGGAAAATGAGCTGGCATGGCGAGACGCGTTCCGAGCAGAGATTAAGAAGTATGTTTCAGTTCACCAATCGTTGGAGACCGCCAAACATAACAAAGACAAGACGTACCAGCCTGAGAAATTAACCGAATATCAGGCTTCCATTGACTTTGGAGGGTTCAGCAATGCATTACCCAAGCCACGCTATAATGGAACCGGTAATAATAATAATAAGTTTCTCCGGAACTTTTCGCCTTCTTCAGAAGATAACTCGAGCCATAGCAGCTTCTACAATCATTACAGCCAGGTTTATTCAGCAGACCAAAATGCTGTATCGACCGAACAACTCGCACAGTCGCATACAGTGGACCAGATCAACTCTAATCCTATTATCTACGACAAGCCAGGTCATTATGTATCATACCTGACGGCTCTGGTTGATGATTTGGTTGGTACTACCGTGGAGACACTGCAGTTGGTACAGCAACAGGCACAGGCACAGGCAGAAGTCTTGGCTCAGCAACATGCCCAACAACAAGCACAGGTTCAGGCCCAGGCGCAAGCACAGGCCCAGGCACTTGCTCAACAACGAGGAATCTCTACATTTATGTCACATGCTCCTTCCAACAGCATGGGATCGCAGATCCAATCCACGCCCAACTCAATGCAGGGGTTCCGTTACGACGACCAGGTCTACTCCAACGGCATCAGTTCTCCTTTACAAGAATTTGCGCCCAACAGTATTTTGAACTACGGCGATAACTTCGACTCGCTCTTGTACAACTATTCACCACGCTTGAACCACGTGGGGCTCAACACGACAGCACTGACCCCTCCCGCCGGGCCTGCTGCTCCTGTAGTCAACGGCAACGGCACACAGGGCATGTGGAACTCAATGGCAATGAACGACCTATTTTCCAATAACCATAGCGTGACGAGTTTGCATGGGGGCAATAGCGATATGGGCCAGTCATCCAGCAACTTGCTCCAGTCGATCAGTGTTTCGAGCGACTTCTTGATGCCGAGTAACGCACTGCCCGGTAGCTCAAGCAAGTTGTGGAAAGACGACAACGGTAGCAGCAGTGCCGTGCCTACGCATGCGAGATCGGTGTCCAACAACGCCCAGATCTGGCGGAACGAAGGAGGTACCACGCACAATTTCCATCTTGGAGGAATGGGTGATTTCCAGCCGTTTGGGTCTTCGAACTTGAGCCTCAATATGGCGACTGGGAAGGAGCGTGGGGATGATGATAGTTTGTACTAATGCAAAGAAGGAAGGCTTGACTCTGTATGTGACTCTGTATGTGACTCTGTAGGAAGTGACTTTGTAGGAAATGACTCGGTACAAATAAATAGTATCTCCGGGGGTTAGTGGGGGGAGGGGGATCAGTGGGGTTTGAATCCTGACCCGGGATTAGGGTAGATGTATCTCGGCTACAGACGGTGTTCACGTGAACGATTCAGATTATATTAATAATATTTTAACCTGGCGCTTATTAAGACTCCTTTAAACTGTGCGGCAGAACGAATCTAGATAGAGGAGGGGAAGCACCAAATTGTTTTTTCCTCTCCGGTGTTAAGTGTCACTTAAGACCCTGTCAGCTGACGTAACCAACGTTTTGCTAACGGCATTTTTTTTGATATGTTGCGGCAAAATGAAAATCGGGGCAGAGAATAATAGTAAAAAAATATAAAAAAAGAAATTTATGAGACATTTATAAAGGCAAAGGGTAATCATCTACAAACAATATCCCCCAAATGACCACCGACGACGAGACATACAGCACACACAACGAGTTCCGGAGCGATACATTCACGGTTCCCACACGCAACATGCTTGCTGCGCTGCTTGAGAGTACGTGGGGCGACTCGGTGTACAAAGAAGATGCCACCACGCTCGCCCTCGAGAGTAAGATGTGCGAGATGACCGGAAAGCCAGCGGCGCTTTTCTGTGTGAGCGGCACGATGTCAAACCAGCTTGGGTTGCGTGCGAGCTTGTTCCAGCCACCATACCTGATTCTCTGTGACCATCGGGCGCATGTCTTTTTGCACGAAGCCGGCGGGCTTGCGACGCTTTCGCAGGCGATGGTGCATCCCGTGGTGCCACGCAACGGACATTATTTGACCCTCGAAGATGTCGTAGACAATTATACTGCAGACGACGGTGATATCCATGCCGCACCGACAAAAGTCATCTCGTTGGAGAATACGTTGCACGGCATCGTGATGCCCATCGCGGAGATCGAGCGTATTGCGCAGTTTGCCCGCGACAACGACATTGTGATGCATTTGGACGGCGCCCGTTTGTGGAACGCGCTGGCCAAAACAGGCGTCTCAATCAAGGAATACTGCAGCCACTTCGATTCGGTCTCGCTCTGCCTTTCAAAATCACTCGGAGCTCCCATGGGCTCGATTTTGGTGGGAGGCGAAAAGTTCATTGCCAAAGCCAACCATTTCAAGAAACAGTGCGGGGGTGGTATCCGTCAGGCAGGGATCGTGACGTCAATGGCTATCGCAGCCATCGATGAGAACTTTGCCAAGCTTGGCCGGGCGCACGAGTTTGCGGCGCAGGTGGGCGACTTTTGTGTGGCCAACGGCATTGCGTTGGAATCGCCGGTCGATACGAACTTTGTATTCATTGATCTCCGTGCCAATGCGTTCGATGATCGCGTCTTGATTGAGTTGGGCCAGAAACACGGCGTGCGGCTTATGGGCGGACGGCTCGCGTTCCATTTTCAATTGAGCCAAAAAAGTGTGGATAACTTGAAGCTCGCGTTACGGGAGTGCGTGGACTACCACAGAGCCCATCCGTACGTGGAAACATCACACAGAAATAACAAGAAGATGTATAATTACAGTGCGGTGAGTGAACAGAATTAGAGGAGGCATTTTTTTGTCTGCCCTCTGTCAGCTGGTCACGTGCATATCTCATCCATATTTAACATTTACTTTTTGCACGTGTACGCAAACAATATAGTAGTCGATGCCAGAAACCGAACCTTTAGGCGTGTCGCTGGCGATCAACATGGACGGCTCCGATGACGATGGCTACTGGTCGTCGGCTTCCGCATCGCTGTCGCACATCCGGTCTGATTCCGTGTCGTTTATCGACCTTTCCAAGCTCATGTTTGTGAACGACTTTGACTTCGGCATGAACCTCGACAAAGTGTCCGACAGCACCAAGAAGAAGCTTCTGGAGATGAAACAGAGAACCCAACAGAACTTTTCCAAGTACAAGAACAAGAAGGAACGCGACCAGGAGTTGCTACGCCTCCAGGAAGTGCTCAATCGCCGGCTCGCCAAGTTCGATGACTTGATCCACCGCAATCTTGTGCTGTCGACAGTCGAGAAGTTGTTCTATGCGTTGGCGGTGTTGTTGGTGGCATGCTCGGGCTTTATTATCGGTAAGTATCCTCGTTACTTTCCGCATTTCCACACCGCTTTGGTGTGTATGCTCATGCCGATCAGATTCTACATGTACTTCAAGCAGTCGTTCCAGTACTACTTGGCGGACTTGTGTTACTACGTCAACTTGTTGTTGTTGGCGTTCATCTGGTGGTTTCCCGATTCGATTTCACTCTTTGTCTCGGTGTTCTCGCTCACGTTGGGCACGCTTTCGTTTGCCGTGATCACTTGGCGCAACTCGTTGGTGCTCCATTCCATCGATAAGACTACGTCATCCTTCATCCACATCATGCCACCGGTGACAATGTTTGTGATTGTCCACGAGCTTGATCCGGAATACATTGCCCAGCGATACCCGGCTGTCGCCGCGATCGACAACTGGGACTTTGTCAATGGTATCCTTTGGACACTGTTGTACTACACGGTTTGGCAGGTCTCGTACCATTACTTCATCACCATCCGCAAGAAGGAACAGATTTCTCAGGGCAGAGCGACGCTGTTCACGTACTTGAAGAAAAAGAACGAAAATAGCACCCTCGGCCGCTTCGTCAATGGGCTTCCCAACGTCTTTCTCCAAACAACGGCCTTCAGTTTGATCCAGTTCGGATACCAGCTCTTGACCATGATGTTTGTACCGATCTGGTTCAAGTACAAGCACGCGTGTGGTGCGTTTGTTACCTTCATCTTTGTCTGGGCAAGCTACAACGGGGCTACGTATTACATTGACGTCTTTGGCAAACGGTTGGAAAACGAAGTAAGTAAATTGAAACGTGAAATCGCAGACTTGCAGCAAGAAAAGGATAAGTGGATGTCGCCACAAAACCTGCCCCAATCGCTCCCACAGGAATCGAAAGTGACGACCGAATTTAAGCTCGACAACTAGTTTAGTTAATATATATATATACATGCACATATACTGCGGCAAGGATGTGACCTATATCCGGGTAAAATTTTCAGACAAAAACATTTTTCAGACAATTTCACCAAAACGTAACCAGAGGTAAAGATGATGTCCAGGATTCCGGGGATAATAAGAGGCCGGTTCTTGTCGACAACGACCAGAGCATGGCAAAACCAGAAAGTGGAGCAGCATCTTGACTTCTTATCGAAATATTACACGCCTGAAATGCTCCAGAGCATCCAGATTTCGGAACTGTTGATTGATCCTAAGACGGTGTTGAAACTCAAGAAAAAAGGGTTCCGGGCGAACTCAGGCGCGCCTCCGCGTGACTTGCTCTCTGACTATGCTGTCAAGGACGCCCGGTGGCTGGAACCGGTTGTGTATCCCAACCAGGCTGGCGACAAGACGCCGTATCCTGCGATTCCGCAGTTGCATGCTCCTGACCGAAGCGACTTGACGTTGCGGTTCAAGCCGGCCGAAGCTGCGGGAAAGAGAAAGCAGAAGTCGGTGTTGCCCAACAAGTTTGAGCTCGCGACCGGATTATCGAAATTGACGGGCTTGAACCGTGATTATCTCACCAAGTTGTATGTCCGTCCCATTATCATGAAAAGAGTGTCGTTGAAGACGTCCAAGGGTAACATCCCCAACTTCTTTGTCATGACCGTTGTGGGCGATCGTAACGGAACCGTTGGTTTGGGGATCGGCAAGTCTCGTGACGGGATCCGGGTGGCTGCGGTCAAGGCACACTGGAATGCCATCAAGAATTTGACTCCCATTCCACGGTACGAAGAAAGAACTATTTTAGGTGACGTCGACTACAAGTACCATGCCGTCAAGTTGTTTATCCGGTCTGCGCCTGCTGGTTTTGGCTTGCGAGTCAACCCCAACATCTTTGAGGTGTGCCAGGCTGCGGGAATCAAGGACTTACGAGGCAAGGTCTATAAGTCGAGAAACCCTGTTTTGGTGGTGAAGGGCTTCATTGAAGCGTTGACGAAGCAGAGATCCATCGAAGACTTGGCCGCCGGCAGAGGAAAGAAGGTGGTGGACTTAAGAAAGGTGTATTACTCCCAGTAAATAATGTATATAGAATATCGTCAAATGTCGTACTACAATTTTTCCCTTTTGTTTGTGTCTGAAATGTCTCGCTTAAAATAGAGAAAAAGCGTATCATAATTACCTTTACTTCTTATGGTGGTAGACACGACATATTATGACCTCTTAGGGCTTGAACCCACGGCCACTGCGCTTGATATCAAGAAGGCATACCGAAAAGCCGCAATTCGGCTTCATCCAGACAAAAATCCCGATAATCCAGACGCCGCCGCCAAGTTCCAGGATGTAGGCGAGGCGTACCAGGTGTTGAGCGACGACACGTTGCGGGCCAAGTACGATAAGTTTGGCAAGCAGGAATCCGTGCCTCTGCAGGGATTCGAGGATCCGATGGAGTTCTTTTCGATGATCTTTGGTGGCGAGGCGTTCAAAGGATGGATCGGCGAGCTTTCGTTATTGCAGGAGCTTTCAAAGTCGGCCGAGTTGTCGGCATACAGTGAGAAGGAAGACGGCAGTGGTGAAAGCAGTGCTGCAGCTGGTGGAAGCGGTGCGTCGACTGGAGCCAGTGGAAACCTTTTGCTTGAACATTCAGGCACCACCGAGCTCAGTGCGAAAGAACAAGAGGAATTGAAGCGCAAAGCCGAGCTTGAGAAGTTTGAAGAGGAGTGCCGGTTAAAGAAGATCGAGACGCGCAAGGAGCTCACCAAGAGCTTGATTGAAAAGTTGTCGTTATTTACCGAGACAGACATGAAGGACGACGTGGCTGTGTCGTTTAAAGAGAAGATGCGGTACGAAGCCGAGTCGTTAAAGATGGAGAGTTTTGGGTTGGAGATTCTCCACACTATGGGCGAGATCTACAAGGCCAAGTCCAAGATTTTTCTTAAGAACCAGACGTTTTTTGGCTGGGGAGGGTTATGGTGGTCTGTTAAGGAGAAGGGAGGCGTGGTGAAAGACACGTTCAAGGTGGTTTCGTCTGCGTTGGACGCACAGAAGACGATGGAGGAATATACCAAGATGCAGCAGGATAACGAGTACCACGCGCAGAAGCTGGAGAAGGACGAAGTTTCAGATAAGATCGACGAGTTACAGCAAGAGATTGAAAGATTGAAGCGGGAAAAGAGACGCAAAGAAGCAGAGGAGAGAGGAGAAGTGTATACGCCCGAGCCAGAACCGATACCAGCCACTGGTTCTTCCAAATTGGAGCAGGAGCCTTCCAAGCACACCGAAGAAGAGCTTGCTGAGATGGAAAAGTATCTCATGGGCAAGGTGCTTGCAGCCGCGTGGTCAGGCTCACGGATGGAGATCCAGGCAACCACGCGTGCCGTGTGTGACGCCATTCTTGACGATAAGGACGTGAGTATCGAGAAACGTGCGGCCCGGGCGAGAGCGTTACGCTTAATTGGAGAGGTGTTTGTTGCTATGACGCGTACCGAGGCCGAAGACGAAGAAGCACGTGTGTTCGAGGAGTTGGTGGCCGAGGCCAGCAAGAAGAGAGACAAGAAGAAGAAGAAGAACCCGGAAAGCACGTAGTATTTATTTAATAATTGAATGATCGCATGAAAAATATTACACCATAGTATGGACACTGTAACACTTGTACGGCGCCAGGCGCGTACACACGACACGTTCACGAACTCCAACTACCGTGAGTTCGTTGTGGTTGATACCAAGCTTCACTTGGCGGTGTCGTTCGAGACACGCACCATCAGTGGCCGGGTGGAGTACCGGTTACAAAAAACCGGCGATGCTGCCGCTGTGATTTTGGATACGTCGTTTTTGACCATTACCGGGGCGCTGGTGGACGGCGCCGCGGTCGACTGGCTGCTCAAAGAGCGAGCAGAACCGTACGGCGCCCCGTTGCACGTCCAGGTCGGCGCCAAAACAGACTTTTTGTTGGAACTTACGTTTTGCACCACCGACAAGTGCACGGCGATCCAGTTCCTCGACGGCGACACCGGTCCGTTTATCTTCTCGCAGTGCCAGGCGATCCATGCCCGGAGCTTGTTTCCGTGTTTCGACACGCCTGCGGTGAAGCTGCCGTTTCTGTTCAGTGCCTCCTCGCCGCGGCCCTGCTTGATGTCGGGCCGCGCCGTGTCTTGCGACAACGACACGTATTACTTTGAGCAGCCAGTTCCGATCCCGCTGTACTTGGTGTCGATCACGTCCGGGAACCTCGTGCATGCGTCGGTGGGTCCGCGGTCCGACGTGTATTCCGAAGAACCGCAGTTGCAGAGGTGCAAGTGGGAGTTTGAGCGTGACATGGAGTCGTTCATCAAGATCGCCGAGCTGTTGGTGTTTGACTACGAATGGAAGACCTTCGACGTGTTGGTGTTGCCGTCGAGCTTCCCGTACGGCGGCATGGAGATCCCCAACATGACACAGGTCACTCCCACGCTTGTGAGCGGCGACCGGACGCAGACCAAGGTGTTGGCGCACGAATTGGCGCATTCGTGGTCGGGCAACTTGGTCACCAACAGCTCGTGGGAGCACTTCTGGCTCAACGAGGGATGGACGGTTTATTTGGAGAGACGGATCCTTCAGGCCATTGCTGCGCTTGAAGCCAAGGACGCCGGGGTCGCGGACTTCGTGGCACATGGCGAACGAGTGAGACATTTCATGTCGATCATTGGCTGGAACAGCTTGGTGGACGCAGTCAAAACCGTCGATCCGCTGTTCACGTCGCTCGTGTACAGCTTGGACGGGGTTGATCCCGACGACGCGTTCTCTCGGATCCCGTACGAGAAGGGATTCAACTTTCTTTTCCATCTCGAGACGCAGCTTGGTGGAACCAAAGTGTTTGACCCGTTTATCAAGCACTATTTCACAAAGTATCGGTACATGTCGATCAGCACGGTTGATTTTGTCGAAACAATCTATGATTTTTACCGGAACGACAGTCACAAGATCAAGATCTTGGACTCGGTTGACTGGAACACCTGGTTGTTTGGCCAGGGCTTGCCGGAATATCCTAATTTCGACACGACATTGGCTGATGCAGTGTATGCTTTAGTTGAGAGGTGGGTCAACCACTTTAAGGGTGCGGCAGCTGTGTTTAGCGAAGAGGATATTGCCCAGTTTGAACCCGCACAAAGCATGCTTTTCATCGAAACGTTAACGGAACGTTTGAGAGAGACAGACGTTGATTTCGCAGCCATTCGACAAATGAACGAAATTTATCCCAGCTTGGCCACAAGTGCCAACGGCGAGATCTTGACAAGATGGAACGATTTGATCATCAGTTACGGTAACTACACGGCTACGGATGCTCAAGTGACGGACTTTTCGCGGTGGTTGGGCACTATTGGTCGCATGAAGTACGTGAGACCCGGCTACAAGTTGTTGAGCCGAGCCGTGGGCCGTGACCACGCCGTCGCCGTCTTCCAGCAGCACGAAAAGACGTACCATCCCATTTGTAGAACGATGGTGAAGAAAGATTTGGGTCTTTAGATCATGCTGAATTCTTTTTTTCTTCGGACTTATGGATCCAACTGTGGACCAACTGTGGATCACTTTTCAATTAATATCTCGTTATATTCTTCTCTAATGGAGTACATTACAAAGCGTTCAGACGATCTGGTTTCTACCACGTCCGTCCATGGACTCACGTTTACGTATCCGGTCCAGTACTACGATTTCCATATCTATTACTCCGCACACGATCGCGTTTCGCTCGCCGAAAGCGATACGCTTCGGGCGCAGTTGCTTGACGACTTTGCGTCCGACTGTGCCAATGGATCGATTATCGTCAAGGTCTTGCCTGACCACAAGCCCATCGGTCCACATCCGCAGCCGTTCTGGGAAGCCGATGTCTTGCGGCCCGAAGTATTCATCAAACTTCTTTCGTGGTTTCAACTTAAGCACGGCACGTTATCGGTCTTGATCCATCCCCAGACAGGCGAGGATTTATTGGACCACACCGACCGTGCGCTCTGGTTGGGCAAACCAGTGCCGCTTCTTACCCACATCTTCGGTCCCAATCCAGAACGCAAGATCCCTGAATTCGGGGTCCCTCGAAGCAAGGGGATCAAGGTCAACGAGTTTGCTGAAAAATGATGTATTACTTCGACTATATACGACTATTTGATCTCTTTCTTGAACTTATCCAATCTCTTCTGATGGTCCTGAATAAACTTGATCACTTTCTTGCGGTTGGTCTTCAAGATGTCGTTGTCATTGACATCGATCCCGTCCAATTTCAAGATCTCCTTCAACAACATCTCGGAGAAGTAGTTATATTTATATTCCACATCATCTTCCTTCAATGTATGGTAGTTTTCAATGTAGTCGTCGATCTCGGGCACGTATGTTCCCTCCACAAAATCGAGGATCTTCTGGATATCCATGTTGGCTTTCTGTGCCTTGCTGAGTCTCTTTTCCTTCTTGGTCTTCTTCTTACTGGCTGGCCTCGTGCCAAGCAACTGACTCAACAAGAAGACAGTACTCACAGC
This sequence comes from Teunomyces atbi, assembly GCA_030574975.1. NCBI lineage: Eukaryota > Fungi > Ascomycota > Pichiomycetes > Serinales > Debaryomycetaceae > Teunomyces > Teunomyces atbi. The sequence continues at coordinate 112,928 of JAJMFW010000032.1, read as the reverse complement.
CGTGATCACCACTGTTGTCACCGTAACGGGTGTCACCTTCAACTGCGTCATGTCGCTCACAAACTCCTCCACTGTCAACGACTGCGCATAGTCAACGTACCACTGAACCTCTTTTGGGATACTTGGAAACTGGTGCACGGCATTGCTCACAAATCTTGTCGTTCCCGCAACAAATTGCTCAAGCTGTTCTTGAATCCCACTCATGTTAGGATTAACTGTTGTTGTGTTCCGACACAACTTTTTAGTCACCTGGACACATGAAAAATTTAAGATTGCATATATGCAGGTCCATAGTATCAGGGGCACCAGCCTAAATGTACGCAAGCAAGCTTAGTGAAACAAGCTCTAAATTGTACTATGCACCGCTCTCAGTACAGTTGCCGAGTAGATAATTTTGTCGGTTTTTGCTTTCCTCCTCTTGTACTTTTTTTTTCAAAAAAAAAAAAGAATTATCATGAAACTCTTGGTAGAAATAAGTGTTGGTACAAGAGAACATCTTCAAGGAAACCTGGTATCAGAATAAGAACATCTGGTAAATTTATTTAAAATTTTTATCAAGAGGCTTATATCGTTGATTACACGCAATTAATTAATTTGGAAAGCATATATTCATACATAATATTCTCAGAATAAATTATGAAAACAGAATTGAATTGATAGTACAGCTTCAGCAAGTAATACTGGTCAATACGTTAAAAAATAGTCAAGTAGAAGTTAAGAAAGAAAGTGGGTTTAGTTGCTGTTAGCAGTAAGGTTTTGACCTCCGAATTGGCTCATAAGGCCTTGAATGTTGCTGGTACTAACCTTTTCAGCGTTAGGGCCAATTGGAATATGAAGAACACTCTTCCACCAAGCATTTAAGCCATCGATAACTTGTTGACTGGTGCCTGGATACAAGAAGTTGTTCAATCTGTCGGTTCTTTGACATCCAGTGACGGGAGCCTTACCAGCAAATCTGGCATCAAGCCAGGTAATGGCAGCGGCAGAACCAAAGAGAATTTCATCAGCATGACCAGCAGAATCGTCAACAGCAAATTCAATTGATGGGGCACCCCAGTTACACCAGTTGGTGTAGGTTCTGACCGCTTCAGGGAAAGAAACAATTTCGTCAATTTTACCGTGGTAGATGAAGAGTGGAATCTGGGGGATTTCGCCGTTGTTAGTTAAGGCTAAAGTGTTTTCATCAAGAACTTTCTTGATAACGGCATTCTGGACAATCTTGAAGCCTGACTTGAAGTATTTGATAATACCAGTAAATGGAGTATGGAAAAGAAAGTGAGAGATACTTTGAGAAATACAACCTTGACCACCAACCAAGTAGTCCTTATACAAGAAAGGGAAGATGTCGTTCTTGATGACAGGGCCAATCTCTGGGTATTCATTAGTCAAACCATTCATACCGGCGAAAGCAATACCGGCAAAAAGAGTACCTTCAACCAATTGAAGAGTGGTGGTGATGTTAGTGACAAATCCACCAACAGCAGTACCAATCAAGTTAGCTTTTAATTCAGGAGCGTAGCTTGGTTGAAGAGCAGTGGCCCATCCAGAAGCAAGAGAGCCACCAGAGTATCCCCAAAGAGCAGTCTTGGCATCAGAGTTAAGGTTGGTGAAGTTAGAGTGAAGAGTGGCTCTGATCGAGTCTAAGACCGAGTGGCCAGCGAGTCTTCCAGCAGTGAACGCAGATTTAGGGCCTTCGTAGTCTGGAGTCACAACCCAGTAACCCTTGTCTAAAAGGGTTTGGATCAAGTAGAATTCAGCTTGGTAAGCGATGGTGGAGAATTCAGGAGCACCAAATTGGATGGAGTAAGAAGGAGCACAGTTGGTGGTACCAGCATCTTCAGCAATCTGGTAAGAAATAAGCTTGTCGTTGTGGGCATTGTAAGGTTCAATGATGGTACTGACAATTCCAATAGCATTACCGTGAGAGTCAGTGGATCTGACAAGTACCTGCCACGAGTTCTTAAGGTTCACAGACAAGAAGATACTTCTCAAAGGATGAGGAGTCACTCTCCATTTCAAAATTGTACCTGGAGCAGCGGATTCAAACCCCGCAGGAGGTTTGTAGAAGTCGTCTTGGTCTGGAGGAGTAACGCCAGAAGGAAGAGCCAAGACTCCTAAAGAGAAGATCTGGAAAAGGGCTAAGATTTTGAACCAAGACAGGAATTGCATCGTTGAATTGATGAAGAGGAAAAGAGAGGAAGCAAAGGGATTTTTTAGGGTGTATTTATACCTCGGAAGAAGTACCAAGCAAACCCATCTCAATGTCCAAAAAGTACCGAGTCAATGACATAATTTGATGTTTGCAACCATTAAGACTATTTTTTTAATGGAATTGTATTTTTGTGGGACGCACCTAAAAAAATAAGCCGAAATGCCATTAAATATTTTTTATGCACATCTGAAGGTTTTTTTTTTATCTCCAAGCCAACCAGCGTCGAGAAGAACGCATATCAATTTCAGGCTTATTGTTTAGAAGCAGAAAAGCAGTAACCAGCTGACGCGGTAAGGATCAGTATGCAAGAAGTTGCACGCGAAGGGTGTGTGTTTGTGTGTGTTTACTCCTCACGAAATGCCATGCGGGGATGGCAGTGCCTGCAAAACACGGCAGTTAAACAATGAAGATACCATACAGAATCAAATAATGAAGTTCGTGGACATAATCAGTGCTGTATGGCGGCAGTTTGTTTGGTGAAATTTAACTAAAAATAAAGGGCTTTTAAAGTTTCTATGACGAAAATGAACGGTTCGACTGATAAAAAGAAAAATTATGGTCTGTCAAGGCGTTGAAAGAAGCCCCGTACGATTCCAGTAAACCGCATAAACTACATACAATTGCCGAACAATAGACTAGAATATGAATAAAAATACAAAAAAAAATCGTTTGACCGTGTATTTCAAACGTGGGGGGGCGTACCTGCCTATTTAGGCACGCGCAAGTTTATTTTTTATCGAAATTTGACATGGATATGGATGCGGGGAACTGACCGGGGCCGAAAATGAACTTAAAGGCTACATCGAACACAACAATGTTCCTAATCACTCTCTGAAATGGCTTTTGCAACAGAGGCTTTGCCGTGTTTGTTATTGTTATTATTCTTACTAACAATGTTTACTGTTATTCATTGTCTGGTGAAACCTTATTGCGTACGTCCAAAGGATTTACGGGAAACGGTCTCGAGCATGAAGTAACAGAATGAGGTGCGAATCCGGCCTCGCCTTATCTCGAAATCCGGGGTACTGCACCAGGGGATCAATGTGGGATCACTTCACCTCTTTGGGTTTTTGATTGAAAAGGTGATCGTACGTCAATTGTTACTCATTGGTGGCTTATCCTGCGGCTGTAAGGCTGCCAAGACAGGACCCATAATTTCATCTTCGGACTCTTCGATGATCAGTCCATTCGGACTGATCCAAGTGACGGGTTCTGAAAGTTTACGGGTGTGGTTTTCTTCCGGATCCGGCTCATTTCGGGGAGGTGCCGGGCCGCCGCTGTGGGTAGGAATCGGCGACGATATATGCGGCAATTCATCGCCGGTGACGTCGTTTACAGAACTTAGATCCATAAACGAATACTTCCGGCTATCGTGTGGCGTTGAGTCCAGTTCCAAATGGAAGAATTCGTTGTCGTGATCAAAGTAAATGAGTGCGCCCGAGGGAATTTCGACCCTGACCGCATATACCATCCGCAAATCAGCCTGGTTGATAGCCACTCGCAGATGTAGCTTATCGGTGGGGTACAACCGTTGGTAGTAAGGCGTTTTGTGGAACCAGTCCTTGTAAAATAGAAGCCTCGTTGTGACGAACGTGTCAAAAGAGCCGGGCCGCAGTATCACTTGCGACGCACCTAGAACTAGGCGACTTTTAGCGAGCATATTTGTCTGCGAAGACTGAGGCTGCTGTTGCAGCAGTTGTTGCTGCAGCTGTGGCCTGCTGACGTTATTACCATTGCTTCCGCTGCTACGTCCACTCTCAAACCTTGTATCCAAGTATCCAACCAAGACCGCCATCAGGTCGTCGCGGTAGATCTTATTTGAGATCATCTGGTTGAGGCTGAAAACATGGGCCTCAAACTTCGCCACGGGACTGGCTTTTACAAGATCCGAATGAACCGGGATCTCTGCAAGAGGCGTCTTAGTTCCCACAAGCGCAAACTGTTCCTGATTAGATTTGATTAGTGCAAGTCGGTCCAAGTGATGCTTCAAGATCGTTTCTTCGTACAGCGCACCGAGCTCCATCTTATAGAGCTCCACAAGCTCGTGGTAGTTGTTGATAATCAAGAGCGTCGATGGAGCGAGCTCTAGTGATTGGATAAGCGCATAGAAGCGAGCAAACGTATCCGCTTTATAGTGAACAATCGCCACATCGAGCCATTCCCGTCGGAACTGCGCGTGGTGCTCCAATAAGTGCCATGGAAACAGATGCAACGTATCCACAATCACGACTTTGGGCACTTTTTCGGCCAGCAGTTGCTGCTGCTGCTGCACTACTTTCTGGAGATGCGATATGATGAGTGACACCAAAACGGTGTACGGCGCGAGACACTGCGCGACTGTCTGGAAATCAAGTATTCGGTTGCGGCCATTGATTAGCTCTGCATCTAGGGACGGTATGGATGTAGATAAGTGTCCAAAGCGCTGTTTCTGTGCTTCGACAATGTTGAATAATGAAACCATGGTAGTGTATATAGTTCGATACGGTTTGGTTCCTTTTTTTTTATTACTTTTCTGGAAATTATAAAAAAGAAAAAAAAGCTTCGATCCTGTACATAAATGCATGCCTAAATAGTTTCTTCTTTAGATCAGAAGAGATAAGATAGAAATCAGACCGTCAAACATCTCACTCGTTGCAGCGCAACCCCCAAAATCACGTTACTTTTGTTCACATCCATCGCATGTTGGAAGCATTGACACATCTCTCGCAGCTCCTGGGCGTGCTCTCGCTTTCCGTATGGCTCTTTGCGCAGCTTCCACAGATCATCGAGAACCATCTCAACCAGTCGGTGGACGGCGTGCTGCTTCTGTTTCTCTGTTGCTGGATCGCCGGTGATATCACTAACTTGGCCGCATGTGTCCTCACGCACGCCCTTCCGTTCCAGACATCGCTAGCGGCCTACTACTGTTTCGTGGACTGTATCTTGAGCCTCCAGTTCTGGTACTACACCCGTGTGTACCCTTACCAGCGCGTACACCACAACCTCTTGCAGCTGCCCAACATGGTCCATCACCACCACCGCCGAAACCACGTCAAGACATCCCAGAGCCCGCTTCTTCACTCGTTGGTCGTCTCGAGTCTTGTGGCAGGCGCACAGGCGGCTCCCGTCACCGAGATCCCCACCGAGGACTGGGGATACGTCGCGTCGTGGATCTGCTCGGGACTCTACTTGCTGGCACGATGGCCACAGATCGTCAAGAACTTCCGCACCAAGTCCACGCACGGCATCTCCGTCTACTTGTTCGTGCTTGCCATGTTGGGCAATCTCTTCTACACCGTGTCCATCGTGTCGGATCTTCTTGTATTGTACTTGGAACAGGACCACCGCTTCTCCTCTATATTGGCCCACCAGGTTCCCTTCATCACGGGCTCGGCTGGAACAGTGGTATTTGATGCCGTCATAGTGTTTCAGTGCTGGTGGTACCACCACGAACAGGACGTGGAACCAATGCCCTACTTCCAGAAACCGGACTGGTACACACAAACAGGTTTCGTGGCCGAAGAGGTGCTTGAAACGCCCCTCTGGGCCATCGCCACGCCGCCACGCAACTACATCGCAGGCTCCACGCCCTCCAATAGCGTGCTGCGCGGCGTGGTGTCGCAGACGATTCATCTGATCGCCCGCTCGTTCTCACGAGACTCGCACCTTCGGTCGCCGTCGCTGTCGCTCGCTAACTCCAACCTTGCATCATCACCGCTTCCACTGTCGCTCATCCCGTCCATTGTGTGCAGCTACTCGTCGCTCTCCAAGAAAATGGCCAGCGACCAAAAGATCCCATTCACACCCACCGATTTCCTTAGCGGAGACCAGAACCAGAACTGGCCCCGCTACTAGTTTCTCTGCACTCGCCAGGCGCTGTTCGGTAACGTCTGGAGGTATGCCGTCTTGCGTTTGACCCAGAACAAGATAAATATCCCAAGCACAACACAAAGCGTGTTTGTATAGTAATAACCATCGCGGATGATCGTCACCACCCCGCCCGATTCTCGACAGAGCTCCTTGGCTCCCTCGCTATTGACCCAATGCAGCGCTCCGCCCACCGTGCACGTTGCTTTCGTCAACCGATCGATCAAGAAAAAGATAATCACCCGTGGCCACGTTCCTCCGTAGTTCGAGAGCGTGTTCAATGTAGTCATGTACGTGCCTCCGATGGCCGGGTCGGCGATCTTGGTAAAGAACGCACAGAGCGACACAAACTGGATCGTTGACATGAACGAACTGAACAAGTGCTGGAGAATGATGAGCACAAAGTACAGCGTCGAGACCTTCCCGTCCAGAGGAAAGAAGAAGACAATCAACTGTGCCATCATCGCTGCCAAGAGCCGGCCAGCAAAACCAATGACCCACGGCCGGAGTGGCGACTTGCCGGTGGACCAGTGGCCCGAGTAGTAGCCAAAGATCATTTCAAACGGGAAGTCGATCAACACTGTGATGGACAAATCCTCTTTCGAGAGTCCCTTTTCCAAAAGCTTGAGGTTGGTGGCTGCTTCGTTTACCTGGAACCCAAGCTTGGCCGTCAACAAGATAACAATCAAGCTCTGTACGTTCGGTAACTGGAGGACCTGGTACATCGCCAAGTAGACGGTGCGGAGCTCGCCAAACCTGGAGTGCGTGGAGTTGTACACGGACTCGTTCTTGGCCTTTTCCAGAGCCAACTTGGCCTGGTTGGCCTGGGCCAAGTGTGGAGGGTCTTCTGGGATATAGTATAGCAATGCCGTGACAGCCAAGTACGCCCAGCCCCAGAACTTGAGGTACAGGCCCAACGTGAAGAGCCCTTCGTCCAACGGGACCAGACGCAAGTACTTGTTGGCGAAATCGGGCGAGCTCAAGGCAAGGAAAATGGTGAAGGACGAAAAGTAGCCGGCATTGATCCCGATGGTCTGGGCGGTCAGGGCAAACGACAAGCATTCGGGCGACAAGCACGTAAGCGCCCAGCCATCAACGGCAATGTCCTGCGTGGCGCAGAAGAACACGAGCAGAAAGAAACACCATGTGATGGTGCCCAAGTATTTCTGGGGATTGACGAGAAGCGAGTCGATAATCGAGCCGAGGTAAAGAAGCGTGACACCAGAAATCGTCTGGATGGGAATGATCCACGAACGGCGTCTTCCTACGCGTGGCGAGTACACAGCATCAACAATGGGTGACCAGACCAACTTCAACGAGTACGGATAGGCTGCAAGCGAAAAGATCCCGACCTGGGAGTACGACACCTTCGACTTGAGAATAAACGGAATCGAGCCAAAGGCCAAGCCCACAGGAACCCCCTGGAGCAAGTACAAGATCACCAACACCATGAATGCCTTACGGTCAACGGGTTTGAGGCTGGTGCGTGCGCGCAGCAGCGCCGGTGATTTGGGCTCGATGTCTTGGTGTGCAAGCGGAAGGAGCCCGCTGTTTTCCTCGTTGAACGCGGCATGTGCGATCATCGTATCTACCGCCGGATCCAGCGCGTGTCCTCGTTTGTGCATCGAGTAACAGACAAACCTTTCAGTTGGACTTTTGTTAACAGCAGGTTGAAAGTTTTGTACACTGGAAAAAGGCCCCAGGTGTACTCAGCTCTATGTGCACAACTGCGGCCAATTTCCGAATCGGGACGATGCCCCCAGCGCACCAACCATTGCCACGCTCTCAACTGCCAATGTGCCTCGTCGTTACATTTTTTAAGGTTTACATTATGATCTATTAGAATTTACAAACCCAAAACCTTTCTGGAGGCTCTGAGAACAACTTCGCAGTCTGGGAAAGCAAAGTCTTCCAATTCCTTGGCGTAAGGAGTTGGGACTTCGCAGCCAGTGACTCTTTCGACAGGAGCGTCCAAGTGGTCAAATGCTTCCGATTCCATGATCTGGGCACAGATTTCAGAACCAACACCAAATGCTGGGAATCCGGCTTCGACAGTGACCAAATGGTTGGTCTTCTTGACAGACTCAACGATGGCTGGCACGTCCAATGGCTTGATGGATCTCAAGTTCAACACCTCGGCCTTGACACCGTACTCCTTCTCCAAGACCTCGGCCGCTTCCATACAGAACTTGACCGATCTCGAGTGCGAAACCAAAGTGATGTCGGTACCTTCACGTTCAACCTTGGCCTTACCGATAGGCAAGACAAAGTCGGCAGACATGGCTTCTTCCGAGATCTCAAACAGCTCACCGTATGCGATTTCGTTTTCCAAAAACACAACAGGGTTGGGGTCTCTGATAGCAGCCTTGATCAAACCCTTGTAGTCTTCGGCAGAGTAGGGCGAAACAACCTTCAAACCAGGAATAGAACCGTACCACGCGGCGTAACACTGCGAGTGTTGGGCAGCAACACCGGCAGCAGCCCCATTAGGACCACGGAACGTGATATTACATGGCTGCTTGCCCCCAGACATGTAGTACGTCTTGGCAGCGGAGTTAACAATATGGTCAATCGCCTGCATGGCAAAGTTGAACGTCATGAACTCCAACACAGGCTTCAAGCCGTGCAAGGAGGCCCCGATAGCCAAACCAGTGAACCCCATTTCGGTGATGGGGGTGTCGATGATTCTTCTCTCACCGAATCTGTCAAGTAACCCTCTCGAAACCTTGTAGGCACCGTTGTACTGGGCCACTTCTTCACCCATCAAAAAGACATCGTCGTCACGGTCCAATTCTTCGGCAAGACCAGCGTTTAAGGCGTCTCTGACAGTGATCGTCTTGGTGCCAGCAGAACTCGAGGCACAACGAATGGCAGACATTCTCATGGTCTGGTAACGACCAGCCTTCGAGAGAGGAGCGTTCTTGAGCGCCTGGGCAGCAAAAGCTGCGCTTCTGGCAACAGACGAGACTTTAGGAAGAACCATTGCGTGTGTGGTGGAAAGATAAACGTAAAGTTTGGTGGTTCAAATATTTGTACGGTGCGGACAGATGAGGACCGTCTGGGCAGACACGACTCGGAGGTTAGTGTCCGCAAAATATAATTAAAAAAAATGTCGGACAGACTTCTCTTTTCAACACTTTCGCACGACATTTCTGACATTTTTCAAAGTTGTTGATTTTTTCGTGCCCGGGTTGGGTGTGTGCCCGGATTTTTTCGGATAAACCGTCCCCGTCTGCCCAATCCCGGCGACGTGGAACATCGCTTACGCCTTCAAACTGAGAGGGTAAGTTTCTTTTTCTTATCAGTCACGTGACTAACTATAAGTCCCCTCACTTAAAAGCCATACATATATAAAGGAACCTAACCGCCCCAAACATCAACGCATACACCCCAATGCTTAGACTTATCAAGCCCAGACTCATTAGGCCAAGACCTGTTTTTTTACGGACAAAGACCAACTTCCATCGTCCAGATGATGCCGGGTCCAACGATGCAGCTGACGCTGCCGATGCCACGGCGACGATCATCGCGGATGCTCTCGACCGCAAGATGCCCAACAAAACAACGTGGTTGGATGCGCTCCGTGAGCGTGAGAAGCAGTTGAAGGAAGGCAAAGTGCTCGACAGCTACAGCTACAAGACACCCAAAACGACTGCGGTTGGCGAGAAGACGCGCAGCGACTCGTTCACGTACTTGACACTTCCGTTCAAGGACGACAAATGGGTGTGTGACTCGTACATCAATGCGTTTGGGCGGTTGCGCGCAGGAAACTTGTTCCAGGACTTGGACGCGCTTGCTGGCCGCATTGCGTACCGCCACTGTTCGCCTGCCGAGCCTGTGAACGTCACGGCTTCTGTTGATCGGATTTACATGGTGAAGAAAGTTGATGAAATCTCGAAGCATAACTTTGTTCTTGCTGGAAGCGTGACGTGGACAGGGAAATCGTCGATGGAGATCACAGTGAAGGGCTATGCCTTTGATGAGGTGCCGGAAACCATAACTGAAGATACATTGCCGGAAGAAAACGTCTTTTTATCGGCCAACTTTACGTTTGTGGCCCGTAACCCGCTCACCCACAAGTCTTTTGCCATCAACCGCTTGATTCCCGTGACGGAGAAGGACTGGTTGGACTACAGACGGGCCGAGCTGCACAACTCGAAGAAGAAACTTGCGGCCCGCAACCCCAAGGTGATCCAGCCTACCGATGAAGAGAACCGGTTGATCTACGACATGTGGGAACTGTCGAAGCTGTTGGTGAGCAACGGCGTGCCGCGCGGTGTGGCGTTCATGAAGGACACCAAAATCTCTTCCACGCAGTTCATGCAGCCTCAGTACAGAAACCGCCATCTGTACATGATCTTTGGAGGATACTTGTTGAGACTGCTGTTTGAGTTGGCATACTGTGCTGCAGCAGACTTTGCATCGGCGGGTCCTCGTTTTGTCTCGTTGGACTCCACCACGTTCAAAGCTCCGGTACCTGTTGGATCGGTATTATCGATGGACGCTCTGATTGCGTACACGGAACATTTGCATGAACCACCACAGGAAATCGACCCTGACTCGCCATTCAACTTCAAGTTGCCTCCCACCAACAAGATCTCGGCTAACAAGGAAGCATTCCTCTCAGAACCAGGTACCTTGATCCAAGTCAAGGTCGACACCACCATCAAGAACTTGGAGTCAGACAAGTCCAAGGAAAGCGGAACGTTCATCTACTCTTTCTTTGTCCCCGAATCCTCGGCAAAGGACAAACCAAAGTACCTGTCTGTGATCCCACAGACATACTCGGAGATGATGACGTATGTCACGGCCAGAAGACGGGCCCAGGAAACGGCCCAGTTTGTCGCTACGTTGCCCAACCTCTAATCAGAAATAAGTATAATAAATTAACTAAAAGATTACTAGAACTAAACATGCAATGCAATTAAAAGGATGCTCGATCGCTGTCCTCGTCTATCTGGGCCGAATAGTCGGTGTAGTGCGTTTCTGGCACGTACGCCGACTCCCGTAAGCTGGCCTTCCGTGTGAAGTCCACCAACTTGGCCTTCGAGCCGTTGCCCTGTGTCCCAAACACAAATTGGTCAGAACCGAGCGAGATCGCCGAGAGATTGGCGTGCTCCGCTGGCAAATGCGAATGGAGTGTCGTTGGTGTGTTCTGGCTCAAGAAGTGCTCAGACAGCGGCGATATTAATGCTGCATTGGGTTGTTGTGGTTGTTGTAATGCGATAGTGGTTTTGCTGGGGTTCTCAAGCCACTTGATCTCGCCATTGGCGGTCGTGGGCCGGAACTCGTCGAGCATATCGTTGCTGCTCGATCCGTAAATGTCTTGTTCGCTATTAGACTGTGATGGGCCGCGAGACTGGTCAAACTTGGCAAGCAAGTTGTAGCTGCTGGCCTCGGAGTGGTTGAAGCTTGTACTATGGTATATCAGTGAGTCGGGCTGCTGACTCGTGTCGGTGAGGTCCTTGCTGTGTTCCTCCTCCATCAACACATCCAAGTCACGAGACAGTGGCCGCGTCACACCACGGACTTCATCGACAATGTTGCCGTACAGGTCCAAGCGTTGGAAGTTGGTTGAAGAGTCGCGTGATAATGAGTTGCTGCTCAACAACTTCGACGATTGCATTGAGTTCCGGTACTCGTCCTCAACCAATCGCACCGAGAAGAGCTGTTCGGTATTAACAGTACTCAATGAAGTTACAGACTCACGCATGGGCCCCACGGCAATGTCTGACGTATTTTGGGCTCTCCACGATTTCTGCTGCTTCTCTGGTGCATCGTAGTACCGAGAGTCGTTTGAGTCGACCTGGGTAAGCGATGACGAGGTACTCTTGACATCATCATCCAACTTGAGCACGTTCAATGCCGCCAATTGTTGCGCATTTTCTTCGTGATCGTCTTGGTCTACTGTTGTACCAAAACCAGGACCCGTGAGTTCAGGAAGTGTACCCTTTTCAGTATCGTCCTTGGTTTCTTCTTCTTGGTTCTTTCTCCTCTTAAGACAACAGATTAACAAAAGCGCAGCAACAATAATTGCAGCTACTGGGATACCGACCCCGAGTCCAATTGCTAACTTTGTATGCTGAGACATGCCCGACGACTTGGAGTGGGTTTTGTTGGTAGTGGTACCACTGCTAGTCGCAGCAGAAGTATTAGAGGTGGTAGCGGACGCTGCTGCACTTGTAGAAGAGGAGGATTTTGTAGAAGTTGCCGAACTTGAAGAGCTGGAGCTGGAGCTAGACACGAAACTCACTCCATTCACAGTGAAGGATTTAGTTTCTTTGTCAAATCTCGAGCTAGCGGTGACGTCAATCTTTACGGAATCGAAGTCCTTGGGGGTCATACCCGTAAATGTCAAGTTTGAGTCGTGGTACGTGATCCACGACGCATCAAAGTCGACGGAAACAGAGGTATTGCTGGTTGTAAACAACGAGTTGAGTAACTGGTACTCGAACCAGTGGCCACGCGTGGCATTGACCTGAGGCAAGTTCAGCACCGTGAAGACAGAACCCAAGGTATCGAACAGGAACGGTAATTCAACAGAGTTCTGGTATACGTCCCTGACAACCACTGTAAAGTTATCGAACGTAGCAGAGGAAGGAAACGAACCCGTTAAGGTATTGTTTTCGTTCAACGTAATGTATTGGGGCTGGTTAGGGATGGAAATCGAGGATATATTGGATGGATCGATGTGTGTACCGTCCAAGTATACCAGGTCGATGGGGACATCAATGTCAAAGAACTGGTTAAACGTCCCGTTTACCTTGATGGTTTCATTGAGTGAGGTGCTTAACTGGTGGCCCCCCACAGATAACTTAAAGATGCCCTCTGCGCCTGCGTAGCCGTAGTAATCAGAACCAATAAAAGCAAAGCTGTATTCAAACAGTGGAGCAATATCGGATGTCACGTAAGGGACAGTGCCTGAGAACGACAAGTCGTCGGAGTCAAACTTGATCCAGTTGGGCAAGGACGATCTGTCTGCCGAGCGACCGTAGTAGGCGATGATTGGTCTCGAGGAGTTTGCAAAAGGTTCAAAAACCGAAGGGGTGAATTTGATGGAGAAGTCCTGGCCCTGCTTGACGACCAACGCATCGTTCCCGTTCGTCTGCCCGTAGCGAGCGATCTCGGTGAACATAACGTCGCGTGACGATAAGTGGAGGCCTGGGTCGCTCGATACGAGCATGGAGTAGTTGTTGGAGATGGTGGACAGGTCCAGGGTGTCGGTGCCGGTCAAAGTGATGGAAAACTGACCCACGTCTGAATCTTGGGGCTGGCCGGAGAAGGAGCGCGATTCGGGGTCGAAGTGGAGCCATTGGGGCAAGTCTGAGGCTGCATAAGTGATAGGAGCGTAGTTGGAGGATTTGTAAGTGATGTTTGCCAAGGTAAAAGAATATGGCAGGTTCGTTCTGGCGACGGTGGGTAGTTGTTCTGTGAACGGAAAGCCCACGTAGATTTGGGCCCATGCAACTGAGCCGAGTAGCACATGGAGTAGTAGGAAGAGAAGCATCGGTGATGCCTTTTTTTTAGCTGACGTTGCAGAAAGAATGAATGAGTGTAAGGAAAAGAGCGACTGGTAGATGTGAATCCAATGAATTGGCGGCCAAATTTTTCTAGGTTATCCCTTTCAGCCCTGCAACAGACCAAAATAAACGACGCGTCAAAAAAAAGTGAGATTCCGCGTCCAAACGCGAATGTGCTCGAAGGAGTGTACAGAAACCATAACCAACTGCATGTGTTTCAGGCACATTTGCGAGCCTTTTGTCTTGTTTGGGCTGGTTTCAAGATCGTGTACCCGAAAACTGCCAAAACTCGTTCTATTTGTTTCACCTCCTGTTTTAGTGTTTTTTTTGCAGACACTATGTCTGACAGCTGTTTATTAGAATTATGTAAGAACCATTGGTTGCTTTGTTAGTCGCAGCTGCTTGCTTCTCATTATTTCATTAATACTTTTTATACATCAACACCACGCCGTAGCCAAACACTAATCCGACCAACTTCTCTCCCAACGAGTGGAAATAGACGTTCGTCATGAACAACATGAACCACCACATCCCGATCAACAGAATCGGCAAGATATGCGGGTTCTCGAGCACGTACTCCAACGTCAGTCTCCACGAACCATTCCGCTGAAGCTGCCGTGTGTTCGTCACCAAGCCCAGCCAGCCGTTCCAGAACGGTGCTGCTTCAAAGAACAAGTAGCAGCACGAATGGATCATCAAGAAAACATGGCCCAGCGGATCATGGCCACCTTCCCACGAGCCACGGACACCACGACAATACTGCAGCGACACGAGCGACGAGCCATACTTCCCGTCGGCCGCGGCCTCAAACAAGTGCACGAGCAGATGCTGCTGGTGTGGCACGACACAGCGGCCACCGGTCCACACAAAGATCTTGTCCATGATCGGCATCCCAAAGCACCACTGCGTGAACAAGATCCACCACACGGTAGCGAGGGCGTAGCGGGCAACAGCGCCGGCAAGCACGCGGTAATGGCCCCTGCGTATCACCACTGCGCTGTAGAAAATCGCCACGCACGCCGTGGTCCATGCCCAGCCCCGCTTGACAAACCAGCGGTTCAACACGTTCCGTTTGTTGGTGTAGTACGTGTCCTGCGGCGCCACCGTGCCAACAACAGCCCCCACCACGAAATTGGCCGCAAACGACGCGAGAAACACCGCTGCGGGAACAGAAACGCCCGCCACGCGCGCGCAGCGCGCCACCTTTCGCTCGGCGCTCGAATAGTGCCGCTCATAAACAGACATGATAAAAAGTGGTGATAATTTATTTGTCCCTAAAAATAAAAACGATGCTTGAGAGTCGTTTTTATTAGTATTTACGTAGAACTAGAAAATGTTGCTGAAAATCGCAGGCGTTTCTGCTCTTGTTTTGGCATCGTGGGCTTCACTCGCTGTCGCTCGTGCCCTTTGTTTTTGTTCGTTCACTTTCCTCAATCACCAGTTCCTGGTCCTGCCATCTCTTTACCATATCATTCATCAAACTGTTCAGAAACTCCTGGTTCACGATATTCCGCCGGAACTCCTCGTTCTGAAGAAGCGTAAGGATATGTAGACAGTTGGGATACACCAAATGTTTCGCATACTCCGGCTCTTTCCAGTAGTTCAAGTATCGCAAGTAATTGATGAACTCGGCGTCCTTCAAGTAGTTCTGTTGTGCCAAGTGATTGAGATACTGGATGTTACAGAGCGACTGAACAAACTCCAATTCGATTTCCCATCGTGTTGGAAGCTCCATTACAAAAGAAACAGCATCAACAAAACGGGTGTAGGAAAAAAAACCGTGAAAAACAACAAATAGTGTTTATGGAAAAACGGCTGGTGGCGCTTGAACGCGAGCTTGCGCAGCTCGAAAGGATAAATTCAACGGTAGCAAACGTGATCCAAACGGTGAAGGTCACGCGTTTCAATGTCGAGCGCATGGACGACGCCACGGGCAACACCCACACCTTGCTTGATCAGTGGATCCGCATTCTCTCACAAACAAACTTCACCAACACAATCATGGACAGCTCCAAGTGGAACGGAACAGAAACGGTCGATGACGATGGCGCTGACGACGAAGATAAAGCGGAGGTCGAAAGGTTGTTGCTCGAGCAATTGCTGCGTGAAGAGAGCCAGAACGCCCAGTTGCGGGCTCAGCTTGAACAGAGACAACAAGAAATTGATGATGCGAGAGCAAGGAGCCAGGAGATTGTCACCAAGAGAAGGAGAGAGTTGGGGTTGGGCAGAAGAATCACCAAGCAATAGCGTGCTGGTCCTGTTACTGGTTAACAGCTACATGTACATTAAACAATAAATATCATCCCGTTTTATCAGAGTGTCACAGTCTACTGAACAATACTTGTAATCAAGTCGTTTGCATCGACAGAATCGCCTTCCTTGATCGCCAAGGGGCCAACCTTACCTGAAACAGGAGCACTGATCACCATCTCCATCTTCATCGCCGAGAGAACGGCAATCGGATCGCCCTTCTTCACCTCCGATCCTTCCTTTGTTCTAATCTCAATCACCACACCTGCCATTGGTGCACCAACTTCGTTGGGCTGCGAGGCCTTGACACGAGTCTTGGTCTCGATGCTTGCAGTCTTATCGTCCACCGTCACCGATCTCATCTCACCGTTCAACTCGAAAAAGACCTCACGGGCACCGGTCTGCTGGGAGATCTCACCCACAGCCAACAACCGGATGATCAACGTCTTTCCCTGCTCGATATCAACCGACAACTCCTCGTTGATCTTCTGTGGACGCAAGAAGAACCGCGTGGGGACCACCGAAAGGTCGCCGTACTTGTCCAAAAGCTTGCGGTAGTCCTCAAACACCCGTGGATACATGATGTACGACGCCACGTCGTTCTCAGAGATATGGTTTCCGAACTTGGAGCTCAACAACTCGCGCACAGCTGCAAAATCAACCGGGTCCAAGTTGAGCCCGGGTCTGCTAGACAACTTGGGTCTCTTGTTGGCCAACATATCCGTCCGCAACGGTTCA
The DNA here is from genome assembly GCA_030574975.1 of Teunomyces atbi. Lineage (NCBI taxonomy): Eukaryota > Fungi > Ascomycota > Pichiomycetes > Serinales > Debaryomycetaceae > Teunomyces > Teunomyces atbi. The sequence goes on along the minus strand of JAJMFW010000032.1, from coordinate 96,362 downwards.
GGGAACCCGCCATACGGCGTACCCATCAAACCTTCCATGAAATCAAGCACCGAGTCGGGGAAATCCAACTCGCCAGCCAACTTATGCACGTCTTCTTCTGTCAAGTTATTGGTGACCATAAACTGGGCCAAGTCACCAACAACCTTCGACGTTGGTGTCACCTTGACAAGATCACCCAAGAGCCTGTTGGCAATAGTGTACGTCTCCTTGGTCTCGATCCACTTAGCTCCCAAGCCAAGCTGCTGCGCCTGGAACAACAAGTTGGTCAATTGTCCACCGGGAATTTCGTGCTGGTACACCTCGGGATCGGGGCCCTTGAGATCAGCCTCAAAGCACGAGTACAACAACCGCATCTGGCCCCAGTAGTGGTCGATCTCACGCACCAACAGCTCCTGCAAACCGGTCTCGACTCTGCCTTCCAACGAGGCCAAAATGGCACTGATCGAGGGCTGCGACGTCATTCCCGACATCGAGTTCGACGCAGCATCCACCACATCGGCCCCACACTTGGCCGCAACCGTCATCGACGTCACACCGGTCCCGGCCGAGTCGTGGGTATGCACATGGATAGGCAAGTCGGGGTAGCGGGCCCGGATCTTCGTCACAAGAAGCTCAGCGGCCTTAGGCTTAAGCGTGCCGGCCATATCTTTGATACCCAAGAAATGGGTGCCCATGGCGACGATGTGGTCCACCACATCCAAGTAGTACTCCAAGTTGTACTTCTTTCCAGGCTTCAACATGTCTCCCGAGTAACAAACGGTGGCTTCGACAACACCGCCCGCCTTCTTGACGGCGTCCACACCGACCTTCAACTGTTCCAAGTCGTTCAACGCATCAAACACCCGGAAAATATCCACTCCGTTATCCTTGGCCTGCTTGACAAAGTGGTCAATGGCATTGTCCGGCAACGACGAGTATGCCACACCGTTGGCTCCCCGCAACAACATCTGGAACGGGATGTTGGGCACCAACTGCCGCAACTTGCGCAAACGGACCCATGGATCTTCGTAGAGGAACCGCATGGCGACATCAAACGTGGCCCCACCCCAACACTCAAGCGAGAACAAGCCACTCATGGCGTGCGCCGTGGTGGGCGCAATGTTCAACAAGTCAATCGTCCGCACTCTGGTGGCCAACAACGACTGGTGTGCGTCTCTCCATGTCGTGTCGGTGACCAACGTCCCGTTGAACTGTCTGACCTTTCTGGCAAACTCTTCAGGGCCTTCTTCCAACAACACCTGTCTCCAGCCGCGAGGAGGAGCGGTGTGGAGAACGTCAATGACGGCACCGGTGGTTGGGTCGTGTATTTCAGGCACACCTGCTTCTTCAAGAAGCTTGGGCTCGCCGACTTGGCCCTTGATGGACGAACCATTGACCACAAGGTCACCCAAGTAGCTCAACAACTTGGTGGCACGGTTCTGGGAGCTGATCATCTGGAAAAGCGACGGCGTATCGTCAATGAACGTCGTCCAGCAGTCGCCAACAATAAACGTATCGTTGGTGAGGAGCGCAAGAAGGAAAGGGATGTTGGTCTTGACCCCACGGATTCTAAACTCAATCAACGCCCGCAACATCTTTCTCCGAGCAATCTCAAACGTAGAGCCCGAACACGAACACTTGACCAACATCGAATCGTAATGCGGCGAAATAATCAGGCCCGCAAACCCGTTGCCTCCGTCCAATCTCACACCGTTACCTCCTGCCGAACGGTACACCTCAATCTTCCCGGTGTCTGGCTGGAAGTTCTTTGACGGATCCTCGGTGGTGATTCTGCATTGGATCGCAAAACCACGCGTGGTGATCTTGTCTTGCAAGAGCCCCAATTGGTGCAACGACGCTCCAGCAGCAATCTGGATCTGCGCCGCAACGATATCAACCCCCGTGATCTCTTCGGTGATGGTGTGTTCCACCTGGATCCGCGGGTTGATCTCAATGAAATAATGACGGTTCTGCTCGTCCACCAAGAACTCGGCCGTTCCTGCATTGCGGTAGTTGGCCAGCTTGGCCAACGTGACGGCATCGGTCAAGATCGCGTCACGGACGCTCTTGGGCAAGTTCTTGGCCGGCGCAATCTCAACCACTTTCTGGTGTCTTCTCTGGACAGAACAGTCCCGCTCAAACAAGTGGATCACGTTGCCGTAGTTATCGGCCAACAACTGCACTTCAATGTGCTTGGGCTTGCCCAAGAACCGTTCAATGAAACAGGTACCATTTCCGAACGCCGTCTTGGCCTCGGACGTAGCACGCTTGAACGCATCAGCGATATCGTCGCCTTCACGAACCACTCTCATCCCACGGCCACCACCACCAAAGGCAGCTTTGATGATGACCGGCAAGCCGTACTTCTCAACAAACGCCTCGGCTTCTTCCACTGTTTCAATTGGACCAGGAGTCCCTGGAACTACAGGCACGTTGTTCTTGATCGCCAACGTTCTGGCCGAAACCTTGTCTCCCACAGCATCAATGGTGGTGTTCAGCGGTCCAATCCAGACAATTCCGGCCTCCTCGACCTTGCGCGCAAACTCGGAGTTCTCACTCAAGAACCCGTACCCAGGATGGATCATGTTGACGTTGTGTTGCTTGGCAATCTTGATAATCTCGTCAATCTGGAGATACGCCTGGACGGGCGAAAACTGGCCCTTTTTACCAATAACATACGACTCATCGGCCTTCAAACGGTGCATGCTCAACCGGTCCTCGTGGGAATAGATCGCCACCGTCTGCATCAGCAACTCGTGAGCTGTTCTAAAGATCCGGATCGGAATCTCGCCTCGGTTGGCCACCAATATCTTGTTCATCTGGCCCAACACCGTCGAGTTTCTTCTCATCTGGTTGATCTTGCCATGATCTGCGTGTGTGTGGTGTGTCATGATTAATGAATATAAACAAAAGATGGAAAAATTGGCTGCTTTTATATCAGGTCAAGAGATAAAAATATGGGGCGTCCTACTCCGACGCCGAAAATTGGGGGTGTGCATGTGCGCTTGTATGCAGGTGCCGAGTTTCCGAGTTTCCGTGGCACAGACACTAAACACAAGTAAACTACGAGATCCGGAGGGGGGTCATGTCGTGGCCGGGATTCCAACTGGAGTAAGAGTCCGGGGTTAAGGAAGGGAACATTGACTTTTGCCGGTTACAGCCGTTTTAATGGTGTGTTACTGACGGCAGTGAATTTGGGGTCTGCTCACCTTTGCAGCCTGCAGTGACTCAATACGCAAACAAAGGAAAAAAAAATAGTGCAACGTCACTTATGAACGGACGTTATTATCCATCAATGAGCTCGGTGGATGTGCTGCGCAGAAGGGCCCGGTGGCCCGACGGCCAGCGATTGGTCTGATAATGGAACGAAATTTTTTATCGCTCTGTGTGCAGGCTATCGGCGGCGATGTACAACCGCGCGCACGCATCGCACATGAAAAATCACACCATCTCGGAGATAGAAAGACGAAACATATATAAAGTTCAGGATCCGTCCCCCCTCCTTTGCTAGCCGAATTATCGATGAGAGCATTTTCGACATTTGCCAGAACGGCATTCAAGAAAGAATCGGTTACGCAGTTTATCAAGACAGTCAAGCCACAGAACGTGGCTACTTCTGAAGCCCAAGTTGTTCCTGCAAGATGGAAGCCAACCAACGGCAACTCGTTCAGATCGTTTGCTGAGTATAGATTGAAGGTCACCAACCAGTCGCCGTTAGCTGTGGCCTCCAAGAAGCACTGATTTGTAGTTGTCTAGTTACGCCGGCGTAATAAACGTACAATTATACATATCTGTCTGTAGAAAGGTAGGGTTGTAACTTATCTCCGTATCACGTGCCTCATCTTGTTGTCTTTTTTTTTTGTCCTCGGGCCACAGCTCCACAATTTCTTCGATCAACGTGATCTGGATCGTTTCCACGTGATATGACTTCATCATCATCCTGTTCTATATCTATAAACTACCCTCTAGGACCCCTGTGGCCACTGTTATAAACCTCTGGTGTTATATTCTGTCTATCTTAACGACGAGCCATGAACGACCATACGACCTCATCCGCGCTTCTAGAACAGCTCGTATACATCGACAACTTTATGGCCAGCACCACCAACAGCGAACTGACCCCCAACTTGGATATAGACGGCCAGCTTTCAATCGACTTGGCAGCGTTTGCTGATGACTCGTTCATATTTCCTGATGAGGATAAACCCAAACATATTGATGATTTCGACGATGACCAGCCAACCATCGACCATGACGAAATCAAAATAAAACAAGACCCTCATCTCACCCTGTTGCTGTTGGATCCACCACCGGCCGACGAAGCACCGCTGGAGTTCTTGAACAACTTGAATGTGTCGCAGCTCCCCAAGTTCCCTGTGCCTCCAGGGGCAAAGTCGTCGCTTGTATCCGCAGGCTTGTCTCAGAACCAGATCGACTTGTTGAGCGCATTGATTGCCCAGCACCAGGCCAGTTTGGGCAACGCCATTCCTGTTGGAACAACAACACCAACGCCTTCTTCGTCGGCCTTGAATGTGGTGCCACATTTACCTAGCCAGCACAATATCGAGTTCTTTGATTCTCCTGTCAGACAACACAATCCTCTAATGGCCCGTGATTATCCTACCAGCACATCGTCTACATCGTCTACAACAACCTCGTTCAACTTGAGCCCAGTGGAGGACCACCAGACGCCGTCGTCGTTGAACTCACAACCGGCTTCGGAGCTCGATAAACGGCGCAGAAACACTGCTGCGTCTGCCCGCTTCAGAATCAAGAAGAAACTCAAGGAAAAACAGATGGAAACACAACTCCTCTCCCTAAACGACTTGATTAAGAACTTTGAGAGTAAAGTACAACAGTTGGAAATGGAAAACAAGTTGTTGCGCAACTTGATTATTGAGAAGGGCAGCCAGAAAAGCGACAACGAACTCCGGTTGCTCCGCGAAAAGGCAAGACACGCTTAAGCTCTTCCACCATTACCTTCATGTTGTTGAGGTTCCCACCCCAGTCTGGCACTGAAACCTAAAATACACTCCTGGTTTTATAGAATATTCCCCATTTTAATTCTGATGTAATTATGTGCACGTAACCGTTCCTCATCGCGATGCCCTTTTACCCCCATTTTCATTATAGCCCGAGTATGGTACACTTTGAAGAGAAAGCAAATATAACGAAATCTTCTCGAACATTTACTGTAGCTCTTTTCTTGGTGGTTGGTTGATTTCTGTATACGTTGAAGCTATAGAAGCTGAAGCGAAGAAGCTGAAAAACTGACGAAATCAATGAAAACTAAACTAAATTGAAAACTAAAGCAAAACAAACAACAAGTAACTACACTCGTTCATGTAATCCTACACTTGTGCTTGACTTTTTATCGTCAAGTCTTTCTTGTCTCGGATCAACTTCTACAAAATGGAGGGTCAAAATTTTTCCGTGAAAAAATGATTTCAGCTTGATCGCTCCATCACTATATCTGCATCATGGTCGCAACACGGTCAAGTTCACGAGCCTCTAATGCCGGGCTCGACACGAACAACTCCTTGGTTCCACGATCAACTTCTGTGGAATCTACAACGAGCTTGAAGACTGCTGCTGTTGCCTCTACTACGGCACAGATTGCAAAAGACGAGACGAAAGTTGATCTCGCCAAAAAGACCCGGAAAAGAAAAGCGGACCGGTCCGAACTTTCACCCTCACCGCCCTTCGTGAGGCTGGCCAGCGGCAGGATTCCCATCACGTCGATCATCTCGCAGGATTTGGAAGATTTGAAGCCTCTGTTGGCATCGCTACTCGACGCGGTCGATGAGGCATCGATGTCAGAGGGTAACAAGGATGACGACGAAGACGAAGACGCTCGACCACGCCAGAAGAGAAAGTACAGGATCGACAGAGATAATATCAAAATCAACAAGCGCATCATGAGCAAAGATACCGAGGATGTCATCCATATGTTCAAGAAGTTCGACGAAGAGGTGTTGACCAACCCTGATGCCAAGGCCCGGCTCTTATCGTTGGGCTTCGAAACAAGGAAACGGTACATCACGACGTTCAAGCACTATATCAGATTCTGTTGCAAGAAGGGACTCTCCAACTTCTTTGTTACGGGCGAGTTGATGAAGGAGTTTTACGAAGAACAGTTTGCCATCAGTTCCTCCGACAAGCCCGTGATCCGGTTGAGAAAAATGGACCCTGCGTTCTCCAAGCTTCAAGAGATCAATTTCTTGGTGTACCATCTCAAAAACAAGGAGATACCCAATCGGAACATCGCCATCAACTACTTGATCTACAAGGAAACTGGCCGCTTGCCCAAGTCCAAAAATAAACAACTATGCAACGAGTCTGAAAATAGTGTGGAGTCGACTCCCCAGCCAACAACGCCGCCAACGCCTGTTTCTGCCACTCCTGAACTCGATTCCAAGACCACAGACACCTACAAAATGTTTGTCCAGGACTCGTTCATGACACTACGGAGCCAGGTCAACTTTATTATACAGCAAAAGTGTCTGGAAATGTACCTGCAACATCCCCAGATCGCCCTGGAGCTCGCCGAGTCATTGCAGCTGCTGATCAAGTTCTCGATGGAACGGTTTCTGGAATCGATCCAGCGACCCATGGAGATTCCTAAGATCGAGATGAACGACGATGTAGTCACAGTCCATGAGATCATGGAGGAATGGTACCATACCGAGCCTTCGATTGAAACCAGGGTCGAGAAATGGGGCACGGCATGGATCAAGGACGATATCGACATGCAGACCTTCAATGAGCGCAAGTCTGTCATTCAGTTTGTCAAGAACTTGTGTCAGGAATGTAACGAACCAGACAAATTCAGCATTGCTACCGACTGCGATCGGTACATACGAGATAAGTCGATCTTGGACGAGTTTATCAGTGAAATAGAGTGTGACTACGATGATCTCTTCAAGCGCATCATGAGGTTCCGTAAACGGGGAAACGGAGAGAACGAGGCAAAGACGTTGTATATTAGGTAACCTGTAATTATAGTGTAACAATAACGAAAAATATTAGCATTGGCATGGGGCATCGGTATCGTTTTGACAGGTGTCAATGCATGCAACCGCGCGGCGTACCAAGAAAAAAAGACAAAAGAGAAGCGGAAAAAGAAAAAAAAAAAAATAAAGTAAAAATTTTGCAGCTAAAAACTTTGATGAAAATAAAAAATATCATTCCTTTATAAACTAAAAGAGACCAAGAACTAAAATTATTCGTTAAATGTGACCCATTATATATGGAGAATTAGACATTGGATTCAACATGAGTGTCATTAGCCTTTTCTATGATTGAACCCTCTTCAATGGATTTCTTTCTTTCTTCCTCACCATCGTAATCTTCTTCCAACATTCCGTCTTCGTCGTAAATATCGTCTCTTTCAATACCCAAGTCAGCACCTCTGTTTTCCGGACCCAAGAACACAACAATCATCACAAACACAAACACACAGGCAATGAAAATAGCCATGGTTTTACCATAGTTTAAGGAATCTTCCTTTCCGTTAACACCTTTAATTGGGAAACGTTCACCAATCGTGGCTTCGATGGTAGAAGATGCTGAAGAACACAAATTACCCAATTGGTATGCAACACCAGTGACAAAGGATCTGAATTGTGGTGGAGACAACTCGTTCAAGTGAATTGGAATAACACCCCATGCACCCTGGACACCAAACTGAAGAAAGAAGGCACCAGCATTGATTCCAGATCCTGAAATAAAGGCCCATGGATAAATCATGGCACCTCCCAAAAGACATGCAATAATAGCGGCCAATCTTCTACCGATAAAAGTGGAAAAGTGCCCGAAAAACATACCACCAGAAATGGCACCCAAGTTGGCAACCGAGTTGGTAACGGTGGATCTGTCAGCACTGTAGTGGTACTGTTTAGTCAACATGGTTGGGTACAAATCTTGAGAACCGTGGGACATAAAGTTGAAACCAGACATCATAATAACCAAGTAGATCATAATTAACCAGTAAGACTTGAGGGCCTTTCTGGCTTGTGACTTGAATTCAGCAAAATCTGACATTTGCTTGTTGGCGGTGTTCTGGGAAATTCTTTCCTTTTGTTTCAAGTAGGAGTCAGTTTCTGGAGTAAAGAATCTCCAGACAATAAAGATAACTGGAGGACCAGCAGAGAACCAGAAAACAGATCTCCATCTCTTAACGGTAGTTTCAGCAAGAGCTCTTTGGAAAACAACAGCCAAGAGATAACCGAGAGCGTAACCTTGCTGGAAAATACCAGACATTATACCTCTGGCCTTTCTTGGGCAGTCACCGAGGGCTTCAGCCGCACAAATACCAAACAATCCACCCATGGCAACCCCGAAACAGGCTCTAACCCCCAAAAATTGTTGATAGGTGGTAACGAAACCAGTACCGATTTGAATGACAATCAAAAGACCCAAGTTAATCATGTATGGGTATTTTCTACCAATGGTGTCACCCATCAAACCAAAGATAAGCGCACCAACTGTTCTCAACATAAGCACCAAGGTGATACCCCAGGTAACATCCTTGACTGTTACGTTTAAATCCTCAGCGATGAGTGTGACGTTAAGGGAAGTCGTGAAGAAATCAAAAGCGTCCCATGTCCAGGCACACAAGCCTAGAGCGAAAAAGTTCCATTGCTTAGCGTTAACTTCCTTGAGCACAGAAAAAGGGTTAAAGATCTCCTGGTAAGTGTATTGTTCCAATTCTGATTTAGGGACGAAAAGCGACAGAAATCTCGTACCAAAGTAATTTTTGATAGCCTTTGTCGTGAATCTTGGAGGCTGAATAATATGTTTGTTGTGCTCAATGGCCTCTTCCACGGTGTAGACAGAATGTATGGATCTCAGGTCAGGCATTTTTTTTGAATAAAAGACTAGAAAAGTGGTTGAAACAGAAACTGGAGGGTTAGGAATCGGACTGACTTTATACCACTTGAAATGCCATAACTAAGCTGTGTTTGCCCCCTTCCCCAAAAAAAAATAATGAAACAAATATACGGAACTGAAAAAAAATTACGTATGTGAAAAAAAAAAATACAGACATGCATCCCCTCCCCCGCTCCCAGCACTGAAGTTGGAAACGATGCGTATACTGCGGGGAGACAGCGGTTCCGGGGCATATTTTTTTACGTAATTAGGTCAAACACCACGATGAGGCAGAACAAGGCGGATCAATGTGTTTATTCGAACGATGACGGTATGTGGCCTATCCCTCCTCGTCCTTCCCAAAAAAAAACATTAAATGTAAGATGAAGCAAAAATAAGCTTCTCTGTGTGGTATTTCTGTGATCTAGGGCGGCTATCCGGGCGGCATTTGCCTAGATGGTCCCCCACTACGAAAAAGAACCATTTTTTTGAGTCACGATACTCGTAGTCACGATATTTTTATTTTTTTCGACGTGCAGCACGGCGAGTATTGTTGCCGTGTCGTCGTGCGCTCTGACGTCTACGATTGGCTGGAGCGGGAGCCGTAATCAAAAAAATTTCCTGATTTTTCTCCTCTCTTCACCGGAGCAGTGAGACTCCGAATTCTTCCCGTGGTGAGGGGCAGCAAAATGCAGTGGGATGGAACAAATAATATCTCCTTTGTATTGTTCTTGTTTAGTAGACGACATTGAATCTTGTTTAAAAACTCCGAAACCTTCGCGTTTTTCCCCGTTGCGCCCCACATTTTAACCCCACTGTCGCACCACCAGCTCCAGGGCTCAGAGAAAAAGACAAAAATACTTTAATTTTATTGGTAGAATAATAACAGCTACATAATATTGTAAATATTCCTAATCGAACAATATCTTATTACCCCAGAAAAAGCCTTTTTCCAGACCGTCTCCGGTACAAAAAAAAGTAGACTCCGGGCTTTTAGTATAAGTGTGGGGTTGTTCCTTACCTTGGGGGAAAAGTGTTTGCTCCCCCCATGATTTCTAATCTCGATATTATTGCCCAAACTGGGAAAATAATGCCCGGAGTTTGACAGCTTGAATCGCTGCCATTGTCAAAATTTCTTGTCCTAGGTTTTTTCTTGTTGTTCCTACGTCATAATCTGCCACTACCGGACGGTGGTCCAGAAAGTGGTAGCTCTGTAGGTAGTTGTTCAAGATCCCAAAATGGCGCAATTTAACACGGAGTTGCAGAGGCGGTGTGGTGGAGCTGCGTGGCGGGGACCAGATGTAATCTATCACGGTATTGATTTCCCCACTTCGATTAAACCCCGAGAACGTTGAGTTAGTCCCGTAAAAGTACCGGCTATCTATGGCCACACGACTATCCTGGAACCCAGCCCCCGTCAAGATCGCATATGGCTCATCTGTTGGTTCAGTATTGAGATCCCCGCAGAGAAACGTTGGATAGTGGCTTTTGTTCATACGCTCGACTATCATTTCGGCCGAATGACGGCGTGCTTCCTCGCCCTTGTGGTCAAAGTGCGTGTTGTAGACCTCCACAATGCGTCCCGTTCGATGCTTCAACGTCACCACCGAAACAATGCGTTCCAACGCCGCGTCCCATCCCCGACTGGGGGTTTCAGGGGTAGGGCTAAGCCACACCGTTTGTGCGTCAACCAACTTCCACTGGCTCTGCTTGTACAACACGGGCGCATATTCGCCTGAGGTCTGGCCATCGGTCCTTCCGACGCCGTAGTAATTCCAGCTTTGGTGGTTGCCGTTAAGTCCGGCAAGAATGTCATGGAGCTGGTGGTGCAACACTTCCTGCAAACACACAACACTGGCATCGCCTTGGGCGGTGTGGAAGTCGATCGACAGCACGACACCGCTAACACGCACGCTCCACGGTTGCTCGTCCGGGTCGGGGTTGGGATTGTCCAACCGCACGTTGTTGGTATAAATCCGGACTTCCAAGGGATCGGAGACGGAAACAGAAGCGATCAAGTACAAAAGAAAAACAATGACAATCTTCTTAATCATCTTGAGTGTAGTAGTAGTAGTAGTAGTAGTAGTAGTGGTGGTGGTGGTGGTAGTAGTAGAGTAGAGTACTAGTAGAGTAGAGAAGTAGTACAGAAAATTACTTTTTGGCTGCGAATTATATACGTTTTCTTAATGCTGCTTTCTCCCTGGCAGTCGTTGATGCCTCCACCAACCGGTTTCTCACCACCGTTTCGCCGTCAATCTGTTCATAAACTTTCTTTTGGGTATGCTGGGGCTTTTTCATCTGCTGAGACACAAGAAACATCACCACTCCCCATGTTCCAAACACCACCGTGAATCCAATCACAAACACTCCACAATATACCGAAAACTTGACCGGGTGTTCCACAATCACATCCACCGGGTTGCTGGTAAACTCGTACACGAAATCAAGCCCGTCGACATAAACCTTGCGCCCCAAAAGGCGAATAAACTCGCGGAACTGCGTCCAGGTCCACTGCGTTTTGTCCGCCAACAAGTCATCAAAGTTTGGCGGCGGCAGCACCGGTTCGTGCTCGATCTTGGGCCGTGTGGCGTCGCGGACCCGTGCTTCCTCTTCATACTTTGGCCTCCACGTACTGTTCCCAATCAACTCAGCTTCTGCAATCGAATGTCCCACGTAGATATTATCAAATAAGATATCGGTGTCCATGCTCCACAACTCAAACGCCACGCCTCCAATTGCCTCCAAGTCCACCGGCCGCGTGTCGTTGTAAAACATCGGGTTCAGTGTGTTGCGTGGCTCCCATTCGCCCTGGTACGCCGGATTCTCGATTTTGGGCTGCACCCACGGCCCGATATAGTGTGGGTTGGGGATCATTGGTGCCTGCCACCGGCCGCAGCCCGAAACTCCCGTACATTTGGGGTTGCGGATCTCAGGTGCGAGCCACTTGCCGTCCTCCTCGTCGTCCCAGTACGCCGGCTTGGTGGCGCTGGGGTCCACGATGTACATTTCTTCGTCTTCGTTCCAGTCCGCCGGCCTGGTGGCCGATATGTCCGGAATCTGGGTCCACACATGTTTTAGTTCATAGTCTTCCGGCTTGGTAGAGGCGTACTTGGGATCGGGGATCCACCGGCGCTCGTCCCAGTCGCTGGGCTTGGTGTCGTTGACATCCGCAACGTGCTCTGGCGGGTTTAGTGGCGGGTCTAGCGTTCCTGGAGCCACGAGACTCGCATGCTTGGCCGTGGCCCCGTTGATTCGGATCTCGACGTCGTTGTTGCGGTGCAAGATCACCGTGTACAACGTCAGCAACACGCCGGTACGTGCCAACGGCAGGCCCGTCAAGTGTTTATGGCTCACGGAGCCGTCGAGCGGCGATTTCCGGGCCACAATGCAGTGGATCTTGTTGTTGGCGCCGCAGATATCGGGGCCAAACATGAGCTGGAACGGCGTCGATGCGTTGAGGTGCGTGTAGTCCGCGCCAGCGTCCAACAACTTGATGTACGCGCCGCCACACAGCAAGCCTGCCTGGAGCTTGACCTCGTACTGGACAACAAGATCGGTGCCGGAGCTGTTGATCAACGGAAGCGGTCGCGCGATGGCGTAGCGTGCTGCGCGTGACTTGAGAACCAATCCTTTCTTTTCTGTATCGCCAGGATACATGTACAGCGGCTCAAGCTTCCATTGGCCACGGTACGCCACTGGCCCATCGAATGTCTCGTCGTACGTCTGGCCTTGCGAAGGTGTCCACGGCGACGCTTCGAGCGACTCGTACGCAAACTGCTCCAAGAACGACGTGTCTGCGAGCTGCGTGGCATCGAACTGCGCACACACAGCGCCCGCCAACAAAAATAACGCCGCCTTCATCAAAAAGTGTTGATTATCTTTTTTATTTTTTTTTTGGTCTAACTTGATGATTTTTGATTTCTAATATACAAATATCTATGCTTCTGTTTCGTCCAACAACGCAAACGCATTGTTGCTCAACACATTCGCGTTCTTGTTCTCGTTCTCGTTTTTGTTCTCGCCAAAGAACTCACGCACGTATTGATCTTCTTCTTCACGTTCAAGCTCGGCGGCCGTGGCTTCGGCGACCTCTTCTTTCTGTGGAGCACCCTTCACATTGATGCTCAGGTTGATCTGGTCCCAGCCGGCTTTTCTTGCGCTCTGGACATACTTGGCTCGTGTGATGCTCTGCTCGATCTTCGACGTGAGCACGCCGCTCAACTTCTCCAGTCTTTCCACCTTGTGCTTCAACGAACTCGTTTTCTTCTTGTTGGCCTTGCGCACCTTCAGACTCTCCATCTTCTTGCTCAACAAGTTCTCGTTCTTGATGGTGGTCCGGATAATCGACTTCTTGACCGAATCATTCTCGCTTTTGGGCACAGAGGCCAACTCTTTACTCTCACCTTCGTCCACAAGTCCACGCCTGGCAGCTCTGCTGTGCTTCGAAACTATTGGTCAGTACATAAAAAAGACTTGGTCACTATTGTTGTTGCTCCCGAAAACTTACTCTTCTTCGCCATTTCTGTTCTATTGGAAGATCATCGCTCGATGGGTTTTTTTTTCTCTCTTTCGAGCTTCGGTTCGGACCTGCACACAGGCCTACTCCACAAGGGGCCGTTTTCCGTTTCCATTCAATTCCTGGGCCTGTTCGGCCTTAACGGCATCAACGTACGTGCTGCATGCCTTCTCCAACGCAGTCTCCATCGGATCCACACAGCTCTGGAAATCACGGGCGATTTTGTCCTGTAATTTTTCGTTGTTTTTGACTAGATCAAGTTGCTTGAGCTCGGCAATATTGCGTTCTTTCAAGGCCACCAAGTCGTTGCGGCAGTTCTTAAGCGTCACAAAGATCTTCTTGAGCTGTGCTGGGTTGTTGCCGTGAAGAAATATCTTCCAGAAATGCGAGAGAAACTCCACCACCGTCATGTTATACGTAATGATCTCTTGCACAAGTGTTTCCGGCACCAAGTTCTTTGAGCTGGCATCGTTGGCATCGCGGTTGATGAGCCGAAACGTCCGTGAGTTCTGCTTGATCAACGCCGTCGTCTCGCCGAAACTCTGCACAATATCGTCTTTCTTGTTCTTGTACGTTTCCGTCAAGTCTGCGGTCCCGTGCATCTGACTGCGGGCCAAGAACTGTGTGAGTGTAGCGGAATCGACCTTGACTGCGGCTGCCGCCGCTGCTTCGCTAGTCGCCGTGCCGTTCTTGATCTGTGTATCGATATTCAACTTGATGAATTTCGCATCCTCCACCTCGTGCAAGTCGTGCAAGTCCAACTCGGTCTCGAACCCAACGATCTCGGCTGCCGAAAGCTCGTCCGCCCGCTTGTCGTCGCTGCGGCCCTGGTTGAGCTGCGGGGTGTGGCTCAAACTGACCATTTTCGACGACAATTTGTTCATGTTCTTCATCAATATCATCATTTCGTTTTCCTGCTTGCCACTCAGCGTGTTCTTGGTGCCGCCAATCAACGATGCCGTCGCGGGATCGATCTGGTTGTTGTCGTCGTAACGCATGGTGATATCGGGCCGGTTGCCCAACTTCTGCGAGTTATCTTCTTCATTGGCGCTGATATCGATGAATTTGTTGACGGTCTGCTTCTTTTTGGGCTGAACTTGTTGTTGTTGTTGTGGTTGTTGCTGCTGCTGCTGCTGCTGCTGTTCCACGTAGTCCTGGTCGATGTACAAGTACTTGTCCAACACCACGTCGCCTCTGTTGTTGGACGTGTTGATTTTATCGCCACGCAAGCGGCGAAAGAGTTTCGAGTTGAAGAAGCGGGACCAGAACTCGCCCTCGCTGAATTTGACCGGCACGAGGTCCAGGAACGCCTTCTTGACCGTCGGGTACGTGTCGAAGATCTCGTTGATGGTGTCGCGCGTGACATTGACGTTGACTTGGTTGTCGGAGGTGGCCACCGGTTTGATGGTCGAGAGGACGTTGTAGGGGCCTCTGTGCTGGGAGACGGTCAACGCGTAGGTGCGCAACTGGTTCAAGCGGGTCGCCCAGAACACCGACGGCGAGAGCTTGAAGTTCATCACGGACTGGGTGAAGACCTGGCGAAGGTTGCGGTCTTCGAGCAACAAGTTTTGTTGGAGCAGGAGGTTTTTGAGGAGCGCCGCGTCGGTCAACGAGTCTTCTGTGCTGAACGCCGCCGCCGACGCGGCGACGGCCGCGTTTGGCTGCGGGTTGGGGGTTGTTTCCTTGCCGCCGGGGTCGGTGCGCAGCTCGTGTTCGGGCGTCGAGTCCTTGATGACGGTGCGCTGGCGCGCCACGATGGTCTGGAGCGAGTCCTTGATGCTGTTCATGGTTGGGCGGTTGGTGAAGATCAACTTGATGTTCTTTTCGTCGGCGCCGGCGCGGTACACCACGCGCAAGATCATCTTGGGCGAGTTGTCTTTGGTGGCCTGCAAGTTGGTCAAGGTGTTGAGCGGAATGGAGATCTTGCGTGTCTGTTCGATCGCCTGCCACTCCAACGTCAGCGGCGTCAAGTCTTCGCGCACCGAGACCATTCCCGAGACCCTGTCGACGGAACAGGCGCCTGTGACTCTGTCCATGTGCGAGAAAGAAAGTGGTGAAAAAGCAAACGGGAGCGGGAAAAAAAACAAAAACGTATCACCACAATTATGATGTTGAGGAACGGATGGCGCGCAGCGTCGAGAATTCAGAGAAACGTGCGGTTCGCGGGGCACAGTGCGGGCCAGAACCAGAGCCACGGCCAGAGCCACGGCCAGAACGGGGGCGGGCGCCCGCCGGTGACGCTCGAGCGCGAGCTCCCCGACCCGTTTGTCAAGCAGAGACAGAACCGGTACTACTTTGTTGTGTACGGCGTGGGCGTGGCGTTGTCGTGTGTGATTACGTTCAACTACGAGAAGACGCGGTCGCCGATCCTCAACTCGACGTTGTTCTTCTTGAGACGCCTGGCGATCTCGCGCACGGCGCTTGGGCCCGGCATCGACTACAGCAGCGCGTGGCCGTGGATCGCGGGCCCGTTGAACACCGTCAAGGGCGACATCGACATCGCGTTCGACGTGCGCGGCGACACCGCCTCCGGCAGGGTGTTCTTGAAGGCGCAGCGCGAGTCCAAGCAACACCCGTTCGTGGTCCACCGCTTCGTGTTGGCCGTCGCCGGCACCGAGCACGACTTGACGCAGGACCCCGACATCGACTTCATTATCTAGCCTGTAAATACAATTTGTTCTGCTTCGATGCTCGCAACCAACGACTTTTTTTTCGCCATACAAATAAAACCGCCCACCACCAGCCCCTTTTCCACGACATACACATACACACACACACGACACGTCACCATGGTCAACACCGCTGGGCTTGCTGTGGGTTTGGCCGTGGGCATTCCGTCGTTCGTGATCCTCACGTTCGTCGCCGTTCTCTGGCTCCGCAACCAGCGCAAGCAGAAACAAGAAGACTTGATGGTCAACGAGATCGATGTCGGCTTGCAGGACAACGCCTCGTTCGACCAGTTCGAACACGAGCTCCACCGCCCGTACAGCCTCCCCACACACACGCACGCGCAGCGCCCTGCCGACGCCACGCCGCCAGACAAGCCCTTCGGCTCGTTTGGCTCGTCGGCGTCCAGCAACATCGCGCTCGACACGCTGGCGAGCCCCGCCGGCGCCCACTTGTTGCCGCCAGCCGTGCCCCGTGGCGCCCTGCGCTCCCACAACCACTCGTTCCTGCGCTCGGGCTCCGCCTACGACTTCTACGACGCCTTCATTCCCGTCCTTCCGTCGTCGAGCCCGTCCCTCCCATCGCCCGCCGCCGCCGCCGCCGCCGCCGACTACTCGCCCGTGCGCGCCGACTCCGCGTCCCACGCGAGCTCCACCAGCGCCACGGCGCTGAGCCCGGCGCCGCGCTCGTTGGACAACTTGGCCAAGCAGTTGACGTCGCCGGGCTTCTTCGAGAAGCTTCCGTCCCGCGCGGCGGCAGCAGCCACGGCGCCCGCGCCGGCAACAGGCATGGTCAAGCCCCGCATGCATACCACGTACCACGCCGACAACTCGCTGTCGGACTTGTTGGCCAACCGATTGGTGAGCGACAGCAGCGGTGTGAATGAGCACTTTGTCCACGCGGAGGTGGAGCGCCAGCGTGAAAACTCGGGTCCGTTTGAGGAAATGGGTGTATAGTATGTATAATAGAATGAATGACGAACGACGAGCGACGAACGACGAGCGAAAGAGCGCAGCGAGGAGTGTGCGCAGCGAGTGAGTGTGCGCAGCGAGGAATGAGCACAGCGAGGAATGAGCACAGCGAGGAATGAGCACAGCGAGGAATGAGCACAGCGAGGAATGAGCACAGCGAGGAATGAGCACAGCGAGGAATGAGCACAGCGAGGAATGAGCACAGCGAGGAATGAGCACAGCGAGGAATGAGCACAGCGAGGAATGAGCACAGCGAGGAATGTGTGAATCAATGTGTGAATCACTCCTCACTCACTCGCTGCGCTCGTTCGAGAAAATCACAAAGAATCAAGAAGAATCAAGAAAGAATCATGTTTCTGTTTCGGGGACTGCGGACATACGCCACGTACAAACGGTTCAGCGCGCGGCCGTCGTGGCTGGAGTGGCTCTACCACCGCCACACATGGTACGCCGGCGGCGGGTTGGCGGCGTTGTACGTGTACAACTTGGACGCCGCGCCGTACACCGGGCGCCGGCGGTGTCTCTGGATTCCGTACTGGCTCGAGACACGCATCGGCAACTACTCGTACACGCAGATCATGGCGCAGTACCAGCACCAGCTCGTGCCCGCCGGCGACCCCGTGTACCGGCGCATTGCGGGCGTGATGGAGCGGTTGCTCGCCGCGGCGCGGGACAGCAGCCACGACGAGCGCCAGCGGCGCCACATGGAGCTGCTCGAGTGGCGCATCCACGTCGTCCAGGTCGACGCGAAGGAGCTGCCGCCCAACGCGTTCATTCTTCCCAACGGCAAGATCTTTATCTTTCTGTCGATCCTTCCCATCTGCCACGACGACAACGGCCTCGCGACGGTGTTGGCGCACGAGCTCGCGCACCAGTTGGCCCACCACTCGTCCGAGCAGCTCTCGAAGCAGCCCCTCTACATCGCGCTCTCGACCGTGCTCTACACCTTGACGGGCGTGTCGTGGTTCAACGACTTGTTGATCCAGGGCTTGCTCCAGATGCCGGCGCTGCGCGAGATGGAGTCGGAGGCAGACCACATTGGCTGTGAGTTGCTCGCGCGCCTGTGCTTCAGCGTGGGCGACGCGGTGTCGTTCTGGCAGCGCATGGCGGCGTACGAGCAGCGCGCCACCGCCACCGCCAGCTCCAGCTCCATCCAAGAATTCTTCTCCACGCATCCCGCCACGGCGACGCGGATCCGCGATATCGAGTCGTGGATGCCGCAGTTGGAGTCCATCAAGGAATCCGCCGGCTGCTACGAGCACCAGTGGGCGTCGTTCAGGAAAGCAGGCAACTTCTTTAGGTAATACACTATATATCGACGGCGTCGTCGCGCCGCCCCAACAACAGGCTCTCGGCCACCGCGTCGCCGTCGAGGCGCGCGATGGTGAGCGTCGGCGCCAGGAACCACCGGTACGGCGACACCACCACCACCATCCTGTACTCGTCAAACGCGGCGGTCTGCTGGGTCTGGTGCAAGGAGATGGCGACGGTGCCGCGCCGCGTGTGTAGGTCCTTGGCGGCGTAGAACGGCACCAGGAGCTTGACAAAGCGCTGGCCGCCGTGCTGCAGCACGATGAACGTCTCGGGGTCCGCCATGTGCATCGAGAACTGGCCGTTGCCGTCGATCAAGAACAGCAGCGGCTGCTGCT
Organism: Teunomyces atbi; assembly: GCA_030574975.1. NCBI lineage: Eukaryota > Fungi > Ascomycota > Pichiomycetes > Serinales > Debaryomycetaceae > Teunomyces > Teunomyces atbi. The sequence continues at coordinate 77,709 of JAJMFW010000032.1, read as the reverse complement.
GCGCGTGGTTGCGGATGCGCCGCGCCGCCACCTCGACCACCTGGTGCCGGAAATGGTCAAACTCGTTCTCCAACCCACGCGCCACGTTGTCGAGCGACGCCTCGTCGTAGGGCTGGATACGGACGCGGTCGCAGTCGGCGGGCACCGCCGCGGTCTCGCGCGCATGGACCCGCTTGGCGTGGTGCTGGCGCGCGTAGTACGCCGCCACCGCGAGCGGCGGGCCCACCGTCACCAACGTCGCCGGATGCACATGCGTGAACACATACGCCGCCAGCGCAAGGGCGCCGAAGTACTTGACGCTGGCGGACACGCGCCGGTGCCAGAACAACTCCGCCGGCGTCACCACCGGCCGGAACGTTTGTCGCGGCGCCACCGCCGCCATCCGCCGCACAGAATTCCTCATCACAGAACTCCTCATCACAGAATTCCTCATCTCGTTTTTTGTTGATGAAAATTTAATCAATGGCTCGGGCAGAATTCGGCTCCGCCAAACACCAGAGCAAGCAGCTCAAGATGCTGGGCCTCCAGAAACTCCGCTTCTACTGCCAGCTCTGCGAGAAACAGTGCCGCGACGCCAACGGGTTCAAGAACCACTTGGCCTCGCCGGGCCACACCCGCAAGATCACGACGTTGAGCGAAACGGGGCGTGGCAGCCGCGTGGTGGAGGAGTACTCGGCCCGCTTCAAGAACGAGTTCTTGCGTCTCCTCAGGATCAACCACGGCACCAAGAAGATCAACGCCAACAAGTTCTACCAGGAATACATCTCGGGCGACAAGAACCACGTCCATATGAACTCGACCAAGTGGCTGAGTCTCACGGCGTTTGTCAAGTACTTGGGCCTGAACGCGTTGGTTCATGTGCATCTGCCGCCGGCCGACGCCGACGAGTTCAGCTTGGAAATCTCCTTCATCGACCGCTCGCTCACCCCCGGCGCCCGCCTGAAGGTCGACAAGGACCGCGAACTACGCTCGGAACACGACGTGGCGATGAAGTTCATCCACAGCCAGATCGAAACAGGCATCAGCAACCAGCAGGAAGACGTGCCGGCTGCAAAAACCGTCGACGGACCAGTAAAACTACAGCTAAAACCAAAGAAAATCGCTGCATCGACAAAAGTAGCCACTGCTTTTGCCAGTGACGACGACGACGACGACGACGACGACGACGACGACAAAGTACAGAAACCAGTCAAGCTGCGCAAGATCGCGGCCATCAGCAACAAACTTCTTCAAAAGAAAACTTCTAACTTCTAAATTTGTTCATAACATAAGACATAAACATCGCGAGAGTCCAACTCCTGCAAGTGTGCGTGGCTGATACTGCCGTGGGCAACGTTGGAGCGCACATTCTCGTCGTCAAAAAGACACCAAAAGGGATGCCTCAAGTTGTCGAGCCCGAATCCTTCCACTCCTTCACGGACAGTCGACTTGTTGACCAACGCGGTGTAGTGCCCGCTCTTGAGGTTGCCGTAATGGTTGATCAACCCCGACAACTTGAACACGATGGGAACAGGCTCCATGTTGAACCGCAACTCCAACGGATACTTGATCATCACGTCCAACTTATCGGTGAGGTTATGCATCGAAAACCGCGAGAGATGGATGAAAAGAACCCGCGGCAACTTGGTGAACGTGAGGGTCTTGATCGTGATCGACGACGAGCTCTTGGACTCGGCCAACATCTTCTTGGTGCGACTCGGAGGCGACTTGCTTCGTCTTCCCAACCGAAAAATGCCCGATTTCTTGGGCGAAAACACCGGATGGTTGTCGAGAGCATGGCCGTCCGGTTGCTCGGGTGTCTTGTGGCACTTGGGACAGTTCCAGGCGTTGTCTCCCGTCAAGATCTCGTCCTGGCTGTAGTGGCGCAAGCAGTCGGCCAAGTCGACCAGCTCGTTGCGGTTAAGACTCGGAATGGGGAGCGACAAGATCGTGAACGGCGAGTAGTTGATCGATTCAAAGCCGCACTTGTGACATATGAGTTTGTTCTGTAGGTGGCCCTGGAAAAGATCGCTGATGGGCGACGATCCTTCGTGGCTAAGCACCGACTCGTACCATTTCCAGTACTCCTCCTTATCCCTTTGCTTGATGTTGATGTTCCATTTCTGGATGTAGCGGTCGACTGCGCCGGCATCGGGGTGGACCGGGCGCTTGTCGGCCAACTCGTCGTGGAGTCTGTCCAAGACAAACAACAAGAACTCCTGGGCATCCTGCTGCTCGTAGGGAATGTTGAAATCGGGCATCAACAACGAGGCAATGCGGATGAATTTGGTGGGGGCAATCAGCGAGCCGCCATGCATGTTGAATGTTCTCAAGAGTCCCGACAACGCCTCGGAAATCAACATCGAGTCTTTGTTGACGGAGGACATCTTCAGTTCCTTCAAGAGCTGTTTGAACTGGGGATCTCGGATGTGTTGCTGGTACTCCAGGTGGCGGAACAAGCCCTTGAAGCTATAGATGCCAAACATGAGCTGGATCGTCAGGTTGACGTAGCACGACGATCCAAAGTTGCGCAAGCCACACACGGCGTAGTCCTTCAAGTAGTTGGGCTGCGCGGGTCTATGGTGCTGGACGTGCTGTGCGTGGGGTGCGGCCTGGTTCTGCTGGTGCATGAGTTTGGGTATGAGTTGTTTCTGGCTGGGCTCGGTGCCGTTGGAGTGGACATTGACGTTTGTTGGCACGGCGACCAACGGGCCCTTGGACGCAGGCACCGAGTACGCGGGCCGGCCGTGGCCGTTGCCGTTGCCGTTGATCAAGTATATCTCGCTGCTGGTGTCGGACACCGGGTACGGTGCCGTTGGGAGTGGCGGCGGCGACTTGCGGGGCGCGGCCGGTTTCTTTGGCGGCGATTCTTGGGGAAGCGGCGGCATGGTTTTGTTGGCCAAGTACGCCCGCGGAGCAGCAGCGGGTGCGGTGCTGGGCGGCAGGTCGAGGTGGATGGACGGGTACCGCGTCTGGAAGTCGAGGAGCGGGTCCTTGAGGCTGTGGCTCTTCCGAGACGGTGGAAGCACCGCCGGAGGTTCGTCGGCGTCGGACGCCAGGTCTGAGTCCGAGTCCGAGTGTGGGGCGGCGTCCTTGGCGCGTAAGTAGTCGATGTATTCATGGAGCCACGTGTACAACTCGTGTACGTTGAAGGACAACAAGTTCTTGTCGACCAAGTAAAGGAGGACGTAGGACCTGACGGTGTCCAGGGCGACGGAGCGCAGCTGGAGGCGGAACGTGGTGTTTTTGGTGTAGAAAGCAAAGATGTTCAAGTAGATGATGAAGTCCTGTTCGTTGGACTCGATAAAGGCGTCAAAGCCCTTGAAATGCACCATGATAAAGCTGTTGATGAAGTAGTTGAAGATCAAGTATCCTTTGACGTACAACAGGACGCTGGTCGCCGCGTCGTGCGACGACACCGAGTGTTCATAGAGAAGCTCGCAGTAGTCGATAAGATCAAAGAGCGACTTGGACCGGAGATCGGCGTCGAGCTGGAGGTTTCTGAACTCGCGATTGATAAGCTTGGTGAAGAAGAGTTTGTCGTCGTGATCAGACGACATCCGGCCAAAAGTAAGTGGAAGGGAAGACGGACGGACGGGCGTGTTTCTGATTGGACAAAAAAAAAGAAGCGGGTGCTTTGTCTCTGTCTGACGTTCAGAGCTTGAACGTAGATCTCGTTTGTAGGTTTAAAGGTTACGGTTTATTTGATCCGTTGGCGCAGCGCGCTACACAAATTTCCACGGTGCTTCATCTACATTTATCTAGAACAAAGTCGGCAACCACGGGCCGGTGGTCACTGAAGTACGTTCCCTCGTACTTGGAGTGGAGCATCGCGTAGCCGGTGAGCAGCACACCAAGGCGCGACGCCGCGTCGCAGGACACCGCGTCGCCAATCTCCCGCGTGTATCCTGGAGCAAAGATGTAGTCGATGACCTCCCCGCCGTTTTTGAGCGCCTTGCCGCCGAAACCCGTCACCAGCGAGTCGATGTGGCCGTAGCGCGTGAATGGCGACGCCAACTCGCGCAGATCACGGAGATGGCTCGCCAAAAACTTGTGTTCCGGCGAGCCTGCCTTCGTGTTCAAGTCGCCACAGAGAAACGACGGCCAGCCGTTCACCAACTCCATCTGGTTCCACACCTGGCGCGCCGACTCGAGCCGCGCCCGCTTGCCACGATGGTCAAAGTGCGTGTTGAACACATTGATGTAGTTGCCGGTGTCCCGCTGCTTCAACGTCACGTACGAGACGAGCCGCACGTACTTGGCGTCCCAGCCAACATGCGAGCTCCGCTCGTCTTGCCCGTTGAGCCAGAAACTGTCGCTGTGCACCGCCTCCCACTCCGACACCCGGTAAAGAATCGGCACGTACTCGCCAGCCTGCGCTCCGTCATCGCGCCCGACACCATACGCAGCCCACTCGGCACCAAACCGGTTCAACTCGCCCATGATGTCGTCCAACTGCATCTTCAACACCTCCTGGAGAGCCACCACAGCGTTGGTCCCGGCGTTGAACTGGATCGAGTTCGCAACCCGCTGGTACCGCTCGGCCCACGTAAGCTCCACCGCCGACGGCGGCTTCAGAGCGTCCGGCGGCGACGCGTTCTTCACGTTGTGTGTATATATTCGGAACCTCATCCTCTTGATGTCCATCTCAGCAATGTCGTGGGGCACCTTGGCGCCCGCCTTTTCTGGCAAATAACCACCCCCGTCCGCCGAGACCGGGCGTCTATGATCGTCGGCTTCCTCTATCTGCTTCTGCGTCACAACCTTGTACTGTTTTTCTGTCGGGGTCTGCACTTTCTGGTCGCCCAACCTGTCGATCTCAACGAGAAACTCCTGCTCGTCAAACAGCACCTCAAAGTCGTCCAACGCCATGTTGAGTCCGCGCGCAAAGCTCTCGAGTTGGCTCGAAATCACCTGGAAGATAATCACCATCGCCAAACATGTTGATACCACGATAATACCGATGATTCGTACCTGTTTCCTCATGATTCTTCGCCGGGAAAACTGATGTTCTCGAAGTTGCGCAGCCCTAAAAATATTCCTGGGGATCCCCCAAAGAAAAAAAAAGTCCGAATACATCAGAACCTCAATCTCAGGCTTTACGTGGGCCAAAAGCAGGGCAAAATTTCACCTCCTTCGGCTCAATGCTTGTCGTGATAACGTTACGTTCACAACACCTTTCTGTGTCTGCTTTTCATCTACAAATTCTTTCGTTTTCGTACCTTTTTTTTGTGTAAATAATATGTCAAAGACAAAGTTTGATAAATATTCTAAAAAATAACAATTATCAAAAGCATAAAATCTCATTTTACCTCCACTCGAAAAATCTGTCTTCTTTCATCTCATCTCTTCTTTTTCAATTGATAGCAAATCCTGGCCGGGGTTATTATTACATCTTTCGAATATTCAATGTCCCTGGTTGTTTCAGAAAAAAAGGGTCTAGACCTTTCTATCGCCTGTTCATTGGAGACCAGTCACAGGTTGTATAGTGTAGTGGTTATCACTTTTGGTTTTGATCCAAACAACCCCGGTTCGAATCCGGGTACGACCTTCTTTTTTTTTTCCATAAATTTTTCAATGTCAGACAAAATGAAATAAAATGTCGCAATGTCGTGGTAAATTTTTTTTCTTCAAATCGATGCTATCAAAACTGAGAAATTAGACCCGTTCATTGAACATTTTATAGAGAGATGTCTGCAGTTATTGGTATTTCTTTCGGTAACACCTCTTCTTCCATTGGTGTTGCCGGTCAGGACGGAAAGGTCGATGTCATTGCCAACCCCGACGGTGACCGTGCCATTCCTTCGGCATTGTCGTATGTCGGCGAGGACGAGTACCACGGCACACAAGCACAGCACCAGTTGGTAAGAAACGCCAAGAACACCATCATCAACTTTAGAGACTTCATCGGTAAGAACTTTGACGATGTTGATGTTTCTGCTGCACACCAGGTCGGAGCTCCTGCCGTCAAGGCGCACGATGGCACGGTTGCGTACGAAGTCACGATCAATGGCAAGCAAGAAACGCTTTCCATCGAAGAAGTGACCAAGAGACACTTGAAGCAGTTGAAGGTTGCTGCTGAAGATGTCATTGGAAAGGAGATTGAAGGCGTGGTCATCACGGTTCCTACCGACTTTACGCATCACCAAAGAGAAGTCTTGACCAAGATCTCGAATGATGCTGGGTTGAAGGTGATGCAGTTGATCAACGAGCCTTCTGCTGCGTTGTTGGCGTACTTGAGCTCCGAAGAAGACAGATTGTTGCAAGACAAGATCTACGTTGTTGCTGATTTCGGGGGTGTGAGATCGGACGCTGCTGTTGTTTCGGTGAGAGGCGGTGTCTTGACGGTGTTGGCCACGGCGCACCAGTACGGTTTGGGTGGTGAGAGTTTGGACAACGCTTTGGCTGAGTATTTTGCCAAGGAGTTTGAAAAGAAGTACAAGGCCAACCCCAGAACGAGCGAAAGAGCCGTGGCCAAGTTGAAGGCCGAATCGATTGTTGTCAAGAAGACCTTGTCGAACGTGACACAGTCGACGTGTTCGATTGAGTCGTTGGCGGAAGGCTTTGATTTCCACACCACCATCAATAGATTGAGATACGAGTTGACCACGAGACAAGTGTTGTCTGAAATGACCAGCTTCGTTGAATCGGTTGTGACCAAGGCTGGCTTGGAGAACTTGGATATCGACGAAGTCTTGTTGGTTGGAGGTACGTCCAACACGCCCAAGTTGGCCCTGAACATTGCGTTTGTGTTCCCTGAATCGACCACGGTTGTTTCGCCTGCGTTGGACACCAAGGCGCTCAATCCTTCGGAGTTGGTCTCGCGTGGTGCTGCGTTACAGGCTGCGTTGATCGAAGGCTTTGATGCCGACGAAGTTGCTGAGTCGTTGCAGCCGATTGTGGTCAACACGCAGCACTTGAGCAAGCCGATCGGGATCAAGGACGCCGACGGCAAGTTCCAGCCATTGCTCGTGGCCGAAACTGCGTATCCAATCAAGAAGACAATTGAAGTGACCAATGGCGACGCTGCCACGGTTGCAGTCGAGTTGTACGAGGGTAAGAGAACTGTCAAGGAAACTGTGGTTGAAGCTGAGCCCGATTCGGACTCGGAAGACGACGAGTCGGACGATGAGCCAGAGATCAAGCGTGAGGTCGTGTACGAAGCCGGCGAATTATTGGCGGAATTGACGTTGAAAGACTTGAAGCCCCACACAAAGTTGCAGGTTGTGGTCAGCATCACACAGGAAGGCACTTTGCATGTTTCAGGCAGAGAATTGAAGCAGGGATCCGTTGCTGTTAAGGGAGAAGTTGTCAGTAAATAAGTACCTTTTTTTTTAATGTTAAAAAAAAAAATCATCAAATATTCCTATACGAAATTAAAAGTGCGAACCATCACCACCACACCATGGGCAAGAAACAGGAGATGTCCCAAGTGTACAACAACAATTCGAAGAACGAGTTTATCTTTGGCGAAAACGGTGGCAAAGGCAAACATCTCACGTCGTTCTTGAAGAACCTCTCGTTGACGGGAACATCTTCAAAACTGCTGTTGAAAAAGGACGGGCTCCACGACATCAACAGCAACATCTACGGCTCATTGGCGTACAACAACGCGAAACAGCTCCAGTCAAGCAACTCTTCGCTCATTTCTGATTCGTTGAAACGAACACCCACACAACACTCAATTCCCCACGATGATCATCACCACCCACGAACCAAAGTCAAGTACGACGATCTCGACGACGACTGGGACGCTGGTTTCGAAGACGTCCACACATCCACGAGCAACCTCAGCACAGAACCAAGCCACATGGTCGATTTCCTATATCCAGACGTCGTGGTGCCCATAACAAGACACCAGCACCAGCACCAGCACCAGCACCAGCACCAGAACCACCGCCAACAATCGTCGCTGCGCGGCGAGTCGCTCGACGGCGAAGACCACAAAGCCAAGCTCGAGATGACAAAGCTCAACCAGCTCAACGCAAAGTACGCCAAGTTCCGCAAGGTGTTGGCCGGCGACGACACCAACATCAACATCCAGGACTTGCGCAAACTCGCGTGGAACGGGATTCCTTCCGAGTTACGGGCGTTGTCGTGGCAGATCTTGTTGGGCTACTTGCCCACCAACAAGTCGAGACAGCTGCTGACGGTTGCCCGCAAGCGCCAGGAGTATCGCGAGGGTTTGGCGACCGTCGCTGTCGATTTCAGCGACGACAAACCCAACAACACCTCAACGTCGTCCATCAACACCAACACCAACAACCGCGAGAAGCAGTTGTACCACCAGATCAAGATCGACGTCAAACGCACCAACCCCACCATCAAACTATACTCGTTCAAGGAAACCCAACGCTCGCTCCGCAAGGTGTTGTATCTCTGGGCAGTGAGACATCCGGCGAGTGGCTATGTCCAGGGCATCAACGACTTGGCCACGCCGTTCTACCAGCTCTTTTTGGGCAACTACTTGTGGCAGCTCCAGAGAACCGCCACCAACGAAGACATGGAGCTTTTTATTCCCGGGCTCTTGGACTCCACCGACGCACAGGAAAAGCTGCTCTTGGACGATCCGTACCTTGCCACATACACCGTCGAGAACTTTGATCCCAGCAAGCTTTCGGAGCGCGTGCACACGTTGATCGAGGCCGACACGTACTGGTGTTTATCACGGCTCTTGGAGAACATCACCGACAACTATATCCACGAACAGCCCGGAATTCTTCGGCAGGTGAACGAGTTGCGCAAGTTAATCGGGCGCATTGACGTGGAGCTCATGGCACACTTTGAACACGAAGGAATCGAGTTCATCCAGTTTGCGTTCCGGTGGATGAACTGTTTGTTGATGCGGGAGCTTTCGATTCCGTTGGTGATCCGCATGTGGGACACTTACTTGAGCGAATCGCCGTTGGGCTTCAACAACTTCCATATCTACGTGTGTGCCGCGTTTCTCGTCAAGTTCAGCGCCGAATTGAAGGAAAAGGATTTCCAGGAAATCCTTCTTTTTCTCCAGAACCCACCCACCGTGTCATGGACAGAAAAGGATCTCGAGTTGATGTTGAGCGAGGCGTACATTTGGCAGAGCTTATACATGAATGCGAGCGCCCACCTACGTTAAGGTCTAGCGAGAATACACAAAGAAAATAGAGAAGAAGTCTCGAAAAACAAAAAAAGGTGATACAAGTTCTCGCTAAAGTAGGTCAGCAACGTCAGTAAATGTCACTAAACGTAGGATGCCTTCGGCTACAGAGCCGCGGGGTTCTCGCTATTTGTAGGGAAAAAAGAATTAGTGAGAGTTCACTAATTTTAATTCTTCCTCCCGAGTCGCGGCCGAGTCGAACCAATTAATTTCCATCGCATATAAACGTGCTCATCCCCCCCCGCCAACTTCACTCACCAATGTCGTCCAAGCCTGCTGGCAGAACCATTCTTGCGTCCACCATCGCGAAACCATTCACCGACGAGGTTGTGGCTGGTGTAGCCACCTTGGGCTTCACGCCACGCCTCGTGGGTTTCCTTGCCAACGATGACCCTGCGGCCGAGATGTACGCGAACTGGACTGGCAAGACGTGCGAGCTGCTTGGCTTCACGTACGAGCTCGTGCAGGTCGCCAAGAACGAGTTGGAGAACGCGTTGATCAAAGCCAACAAGGACGACGGTGTCCACGGCATCATGGTGTACTTCCCGGTGTTTGGAGACCGCCAGGACCAGTACCTCCAGCAGTTGATTTCGCCCGAAAAAGACGTCGAGGGGCTCAACTTCTTGTACTACCACAACCTTTACCACAACGTGCGGTTCTTGGACGCACCTACCAACGAGCAGAAGTCGATTTTGCCCTGTACGCCGTTGGCCATGGTCAAGATCTTGGAGTACTTGGGTGTCTACAACAAGATCTTGCACTACGGCAACCGGTTGTACGGCAAGAAGGTGTTGGTCGTCAACCGGTCCGAGATTGTGGGCCGCCCTCTTGCGGCGTTGTTGGCCAACGACGGGGCAACGGTGTACTCGCTCGACATCAACAACGTACAGCAGTTCACGCGTGGCGACGACTTGCTGGAACACAGACACAAGGTGGTTGATTTGGATGCCCAGGAGTATCTGTTGGAAAAGATTGCGCCGCTCTGCGACGTCATCATCACCGGGGTGCCCTCCGATAGCTACAAGTTCCCCACCGAATACGTGGCCAACGGCACGGTCGTCATCAATTTCTCCAGCGCAAAAAACTTCAACGACGATATCAAGCAAAAGGCAGGCCTCTACGTGCCTTCTATCGGCAAAGTAACTATCGCCATGCTCTTGAGGAACCTTCTTCGTCTTATTGACAATAGAAATATCAGAAATCAATAAAAAACAGCATCTCAACTACTTGTCTGCAGGTCCGATGATGAATCGAGGTCAAAATTTTTTTTCTTTATGTCTGACTCTAACCACGATATATACAATAAACAAAAAACGAGTCCAAAATGTCTGAGTATCGTGGGGTGGAAACGGGAAAGAAGCGGCTTGTGCAGATCGACCCGCTTGCGGTGGCAGAAACACTCGGTTTTCAGACGTTTCGGCGCGAATCACGTAAGCCGTGGACGCAAAAGGAAGACAAACACTTGACAGACATCATCGACGCGATGGAGCTCGGCGACCACGCAACCGTGGACCCCGACAAGATCGACTGGACGGCGGTATCACAGAAAATCTCGCCTTCGGGGCTCCGGAAAGCCAAAGATTGTCGCAAACGATGGACAAACTCATTGGCACCCAATTTGCGGAAGGGCAAATGGACCCAGCAGGAAGACCAGGCGTTGATTGAAGCGTTCAAGAAACACGGTCCGTCGTGGCAGAAAGTGTCGGCGGAAATCGTGGGCCGGACCGATGACCAGTGTGCCAAACGGTACACCGAAGTGTTGGATCCCAGCACGAAAGATCGCCTCAAGCCATGGACACGCGAAGAAGACTTGCGGCTCATACGACAGATCAAGGTCCAGGGAACGAAGTGGCGGTCGATCTCGGCCGATTTTCCGGGGAGACCACCGTTGACGTGTCGAAATCGATGGAGAAAGTTGGTGACGGATGTTGTTCGAGGAAAAGAGGACCAGATCATCAAACAGGAGGTGGATCTAATCACCAACGGCAACTCACAGTTTATTGGAAACATCGAGCAGCACGCGACGGCTCAGCCCAAAAAGAAGGAATCCGTCGTCAAAGCTGCCCCTTCCGGTATCACGAGCCAGGTCAACAGCGAGGTGGAATGGAAGTATACCATCGAAGAGTCCCACAACAACAACGCCAACAACGCCAATCTTCCGCACCGGCTCTTTACCGACGAGAACGGCAGCAGTATTGCCAGCCAAGAACTTGCGCAGTATCTCATTTCGTACGCCAAGACGCACGGGTTGAATATCACGGTCCACCAGCACATACACCACCACTACTCGCCACAGCAGCCCCAGAATAGCAACTCAACCTCGCCGTACTCCGCCGCGTCTCCCTACGGCATCTTGGGCCTGGAAGAGAGACGCGGCCCGAGCCCGCTGGCCGGCACCGCCTACTTGGTCGAGCCCGAGACGCAGATCAACCGGTACCAGCACTTCAACTACCTTCCTCCGTTGACGGAAGTGCCGAAGCTCAATTCATCGTCGCAGACACAGGCGATGGCCAAAGCCACACACCACCATCACCACCACCACCACCATCATCACGTCAAGAACGAGCCCGAGGCCAAAGAATCGGACTTGGCTAAGTTGCTCAACGACAATATCAAGATCACCAAGGGCTTTTCGGATAACGACGGCGAAGAGACGAATCCGTTGACACCATTGACACAAGCAGTCGAGATTGCGGCTGCTGTGGAAGCGGGCACGAAGCGGAAAGTCTCTGAAGCCGCCCAGGAGAACAAGAGACAGAAACACGAGAGTGACGAGGAGGAGGGCGTTGATTTCTGGGAAACGATGCGCAACATGACCGATCAGCAGCAGCAGCAGTCACATACACATGCACAAGCACAAGCACAAGCACAGGCACAGGCACAGGCACAAGCACAGGCACAGGCACAAGCACAGGCACAAGCACAGGCACAGGCACAGTCACAATCACAATCACAAGCACAGTCGTTCAGGTACTTCACCCAAACCGAAGAACGAACCGAAGCAGCCAAACAAAACGACGACGAGTTGCACGAAATGGACGAGGACGTCGATCAGGAAGCCTTGAACTCGTACGGGCTCTTTTATAACGTGTACACGCGAGAAGGCTCGGTGTTGCCTGACCAGCAGACGAGTCAGCCAGAACAAACAGGATCCGTTTACGACGCCTGGGGCGGCGGGTTCGGCATCATTCCTTTCAATCCTTCATAGCATAAGAGAGAGCCTTTTACTTTTATTGGTGTAGCCTTTACGTAGGGTAGATATCCTGCACACTACATATATTTATCGGTATACTTTTGATTCTGGACAACTACTGTTTTCGCTCCAGAATGGTGGAAGTTTCTCCCTCGAGCCAGAAAGTCGACGATTTCTTGTCACAGCTTTCACAGCTTTCTCGTGACAAGCTCCTTGAAGACCAGCAGCGGCTGCGTGATTTACAGCGCAACATCAACGAGCTTCGTCTGCGCCTGGCCAGCAGCTCGCCGGTGAAGAATCGGTCCACTCGTTTGCTGGGGTCTGTGGCGATGGACGTGGGACCAGCACCACGTCTCGAGCCGCTGCTGCTCAAATTCAACCGTCTGAAACACGGGTTTCAGGCTGAGTTGGAGGATCTTGACGAAGATCAAACCGTCCGTAGTGATCTGATCGTCAAGAAGAAACCAACGATACCGGCAAAACCAAAGTTTGATGAGATTCTGTTTGATGTGGGACTCATTAATCCAGTGGCACGAAAGGAAGAACAAGAAAAGGAAGGAGAATATCGGTCGTTTTCTGAGTTGGAACAAGCAATCACTCAGAAAGAACAAGAAAAGGAAGGAGAATATCGGTCGTTTTCTGAGTTGGAACGAGCAATCACTCAGAAAGAACCGAAGAAGACAGAGCCCAGCCAACCCGTTTATACTGGCCCCCAGCCGTTGTTTCCCAAACGGGTTTACTATTCCTCGTCAAGTATTCAGAAAGGAAAGGAACTGGACGAGACTTCGGCTAAAAAGAACGGCCCTTCCACCAAACCAAAACCAAAGCCCGACTGGCTCTCTTCCAGTTTATCCAACAAGGTGAGTACCAGTACTCAGGAGACAACACCGGCATCGAAAGTACCTCTTGTCAAGCCAAAAAGTGACTGGCTTTCGTCAACACTCTCGAATTCCAAGACAACTACCAGCAACGGAGACGAGTCGCCATCTCCTCGAAAGTTTGGCATCAAGTCCACCGACTGGATGCTGTCGTTGTCGCAGTCAAAAGCAACGACAACAGCCTCGAAATCGCCCACCCCAACACCAAAACCACTGTACTTGAAGGCTACCTCGCCTTCTTCCGCTGAAAAGAAGCCAAACAGCTGGATCGATAGTGCGATCAAAAAGAGCGATTCTCACAGGTACATCGAACCGGTAACCAAGCCTTCGTTCACGACGTCTCCGACGAGAAAGACTGCGGTTCCAACCCTCAACCAAGAACCAAGAGAGCCCGAGTTTCTTTCACGAATCAATTCCCTTAAAAAGACCAAGGATGTGCCTCGGCTTCCACCCAAGAGCCTGAAACCGCCGATGCCATTGATCAGCGAGCCAGAAACCGACATTTTGAGATCAACGTTATCGAAAATGTCTCCACCAAAGAAACCACCGAAGCCAACGACGGAGAGTGAGACTGACTTGTTGAAGCAGACGATTCTGAAGCTTTCTGGCGACGTTCCTCCTCCCAAGCCACAGAAACCATCCAGTGGAACGTATCTTGAACGGGACAATGAGATCCTTAAGTCATCATTATCGAGACTATCGCCCCGTAAAACTACCAACGAACGTGATCCCCAAGTCAATCCTAAGATGTACGAGCAGCGGGACTCTGAAGTGTTGCGGTCTCAGTTGCTGAAACTAGGCAAGAAACCCGTCAATGTTTCGCAGCTAGAAAAGAAAGATACAGAAGTTGAAGGCTTGGTGGCATTATCCAACCTCAAGCGGACTTCCAGGGCGCCAGAAAAGCCCACCAAGCCGAAACTTGAACAGCCACCACAGCCAAACTTCCACGATCAACTTTCGTCCATCTTGCTGCGTGCCAGTACGATGCCAGAACTCGGAAACAAACCTTCACCAAACCATGCTGTTGCTCGGGCCAGTACTGACACCGAAATAGCACCAAATAAGGCCGAGTCCACCAAGCCTTACCATGCAAATAAGACGAGATCAAAGGGTCCAAAGCGTAGACTTCCGAAACAGATGCAAAAAAGTGCCAGAAAAAACGAGCTGTCTTCGATTGACGACTATAAAAACAAAAAAAAATCTCCTCCTCCCATCAACAAGTCCTCCAAACCGAAACTCGATCTTGACTTGAAGCCCAGCCGCAACTTTAGTGGTGAAGTATTCTTGTAAGGATACAGGTAAAATGGTATGCTCCTGCACATAGACACATTAAAGAGCTCATCTCGATTTTTTTCACATTCTAACACTAATTAATAATGGCCACTGTTGTACCACCGCCATCAAAGAAGCAGAAGAAAGAGGCCCAGCAGGTCCGAGAAGTGGATCTTGTGCCTCTGGATTTGCCCAATGTTTTGATAAAGTTCCAGGCATCGGACACCGGCGAGACGGTTGGGGGCTCGATCCGGGTGCCTGGAGGCATCACCGAGAAGCAGTTGGAAGAGTTATTGAACCAGTTGCACGGCGAAAAGGACGAGCCTGTTCCATACACGTTTTCCTTGTTGAACGAGGAAGGAAAGGATAGCCAGAAGTTGGTTGATATTAAGGATAACTTGTACAGCTCGGTGTTGAAGCCTGCCATCAAGACCACGGAAGATTTCATGACGTTGGTGTATACGCCACGGGCAGTGTTCAAGGTGAGGCCAGTCACGCGGGCCAATGCTGCCATTGCTGGCCACGGATCTACGGTGTTGTGCTGTCAGTTTGCTCCCAACGACTCGGGGCGCATGTGTTCCGGTGCTGGGGACTCGACGGCGCGGATCTGGGACTGTAACACGCAGACTCCGATGCACACGCTTGCTGGACATACAAACTGGGTGTTGTGTGTCTCATACTCTCCGTGTGGCACGATGATCGCCACCGGTTCGATGGATAACACTGTGCGATTATGGGATGCCGATCTGGGCAAGCCGCTCGGCGGCCCGTTAACGGGCCACTCGAAGTGGGTTTCGTCGTTGACGTGGGAACCGTTACATTTGGTCAAGGTTGGAGAGCTGCCTCGCTTGGGTTCGGGGTCGAAGGACGGAACGGTGAAGATCTGGGACACGACGAGAAGAGTCTGTCTCTTGACGATGAGCGGACACACCAACGCTGTTTCCTGTGTCAAGTGGTCTGGATCCGATCTTCTTTACAGTGCGTCGCACGACAAGACGATCAGGACGTGGGATATTGCGGCTGGAGGCAAGTGTATCCAGACTTTGAAGAGCCACGCGCACTGGGTGAACCATTTATCGATTTCTACGGATTATGTGTTGCGTAAGGGAGGCTTTGACCACGCGACCACCAAGGCGAGCAGCAAGAAGAGCACGCCGGAAGAGTTGCGGGCCAAGGCGTTGCAGGCGTACGAAAAAGTGGCCAAGATGAACGGCACTGTCAGTGAACGATTGGTGACGGCGAGCGACGACTTTACGATGTACTTGTGGGAGCCGTTGAAGTCGCTGAAACCCGTGTGTCGGATGACGGGCCACCAGAAACTCGTCAACCATGTTTCGTTCTCGCCCGACGGGCGCTACGTGGTGTCGGCCTCGTTTGATAACTCGATCAAGATCTGGGACGGCTTGCGGGGCACGTTTATCGGCACCTTCAGGGGCCATGTGGCCCCCGTTTACCAGACCGCATGGTCTGCCGACAACCGCTACTTGGTGAGTTGTTCCAAGGACACCACCCTCAAGGTGTGGGACGTACGGACCCGCAAGTTGAACGTCGACTTGCCTGGCCACGCCGATGAGGTGTATGCTGTAGACTGGAGCATGGACGGAAAGAAAGTCGCCAGTGGCGGCAAGGACAAGATGGTCCGTTTGTGGTCCTATTAATAGAAAACAAACCTACACACGAAGAAATGACTGTAGTTCTATGTCGGGGCTTGTGGGGGTTGGGCCCTACGGTTTTCCCTGGTATAGCCGAATCCCGCTTGTCTGCAGGATTTGAATGATTTCCAAAAATTTCCCTGGTGCGGAACGGGGAGGAAACCACCAATTTTAGAAACCATAACTTTCGGCGAAACAAAAGCAGTAGGAAAAAAATGGCCATTGTGAAGCGTGGTGGGCGTACCAAGGCGAAACAGCAGCAGGTACCTGCCAAATCAGGCATCAAGAAGGCCGAGTTTGATCTTCATAAGAAAAAGGAAGTGGGTGTTTCCGACCTCACGTTGCTTTCCAAGATTACCGACGATGCCATCAACGATAACTTGAACAAACGGTTTATGAACAGCACCATCTATACGTACATCGGCCATGTGTTGATTTCGGTCAATCCATTCGAAGACTTGGGCATCTACACCATGGAGCACTTGAACAAGTACAAGGGCAGAAACAGATTGGAGGTGCCTCCGCATGTGTTTGCCATTGCCGAATCGATGTACTACAACTTGAAGTCGTACGGCGAGAACCAGTGTGTGATCATCTCGGGCGAGTCGGGAGCAGGCAAGACCGAGGCTGCCAAGCAGATCATGCAATACATCGCCAACGTCTCGGTTGACACCAATAACGCCGAAATCACCAAGATCAAAGACATGGTGTTGGCCACCAACCCCTTGTTGGAGTCTTTTGGCTGTGCCAAGACGTTGAGAAACAACAACTCATCCAGGCACGGCAAGTACCTCGAGATCCAGTTCAGTGCCTCCAATTACCAGCCGATCGCGGCCCACATCACTAACTACTTGTTGGAAAAACAACGTGTGGTGTCCCAGATCACCAACGAAAGAAACTTCCACATCTTCTACCAGTTCACAAAACACTGTCCTCCTCAGTACAAACAACTGTTTGGCATCCAGGGCCCAGAAACTTACATCTACACCTCGGCAGCGAAATGTATCAATGTTGATGGCGTGGACGACGCCAAGGACTTCAAGGATACTTTGAATGCCATGAACATCATCGGCTTGAGCCAACAGGAACAGGATAACATCTTCAAAATGTTGGCCACCATCCTTTGGATCGGTAACATCTCGTTTATCGAGGACGAGTCCGGAAACGCTGCCATCAGAGACGACAGTGTCACCCAGTTTGTGGCCTACTTGTTGGATGTCAACGCCGAAGTATTGAAAAAGGCAATTATCGAGAGAACATTACAGACTTCCCACGGTATGAGAAGAGGATCGACATATCACGTTCCTCTAAACATCGTCCAGGCTACGTCGGTCCGTGATGCCTTGGCCAAAGGTATTTACAACAATCTCTTCGACTGGATTGTCGAAAGAGTCAACTTGTCGCTTAAGGGAAGCGAGACTTCGTCCAAATCTGTCGGGATTTTGGATATTTACGGGTTTGAAATCTTTGACCAGAACTCATTTGAACAGATCTGTATCAACTACGTCAACGAGAAGTTGCAACAGATTTTTATTCAGTTGACCTTGAAGGCAGAACAAGATGAATACGTCCAGGAACAGATCAAGTGGACCCCTATTGACTACTTTAACAATAAGGTTGTTTGTGACTTGATCGAAGCCACCAGACCACAACCAGGTCTTTTTGCTGCCTTGAACGACTCGATCAAGACGGCACATGCTGATTCGGATGCTGCTGATCAGGTGTTTGCCCAGAGATTGAGCATGGTCGGTGCCAACAACCGCCATTTCGAGGACCGTAGAGGCAAGTTCATCATCAAGCACTATGCTGGTGATGTCACCTATGATGTTGCCGGTATGACCGACAAAAACAAGGACGCCATGTTGCGTGATTTGGTGGAATTGTTATCGACCTCCACCAACAGCTTCGTCAACCAGATCTTGTTCCCACCCTCGTTATTGGCGGAGGTTACTGATACAAAGAAGAGATCCGAAACGGCGTCCGACAAAATTAAGAAAAGTGCCAACCTCTTGGTTGATACGTTGTCGCAGTGTCAGCCATCGTACATTAGAACTATCAAGCCAAACCAAACCAAGAGACCCAAAGATTACGATAACCAACAGGTTTTGCACCAGATAAAGTACTTGGGGTTGAAGGAAAACGTTCGTATTAGAAGAGCAGGATTTGCGTATCGTACGACATTCGATAAGTTTGTCCAAAGATTCTACTTGTTGTCACCAGCCACTGGTTACGCCGGGGACTATATCTGGCACGGAGACGATATTACTGCGGTGAAGGAAATCTTGAGGTCGTGTCATATCCCGGCCACCGAATACCAGTTGGGCACAACAAAGGTATTTATCAAAACCCCCGAAACGTTGTTTGGATTGGAGGATATGAGAGACAAGTACTGGCACAACATGGCTGCCAGAATCCAGAGAGCCTGGAGACGATACCTCAAGAGAAAGGAAGATGCAGCCAAGACCATTCAAACTGCGTGGAGAGTCAAGAAACACGGAAACCAATTTGAACAGTTCCGTGATGTTGGAAACGGTTTGTTGCAGGGCAGAAAGGAACGTCGGAGAATGTCAATCTTGGGTTCTCGTGCCTTCATGGGCGACTACTTGGGCTGTAACTACTCGTCTGGCTATGGTAGGTTCGTTGTCACGCAAGCATCAATAAGCGAACCAGTAGTGTTCTCTTTCAAGGGAGAGATTTTGATTGCCAAGTTTGGGAGATCGTCCAAGAGATTGCCTCGTATCTTTATCTTGACCAAGACGACGCTTTACGTAATTGCTGAAGTTCTTGTTGAGAAAAGATTACAGTTGCAAAAGGAATATTCCCTTCCTGTAAGTGGCATCAACTGCGTAGGCTTATCGAGTCTCCAAGATAACTGGGTTGCCGTCTCTTTGCTCTCGCCAACGCCACATACTCCTGATATTTTTATCAATTTGGATTTCAAGACCGAATTAGTGGCGCAGCTCAGAAAGTTGAACCCTGGATTAAAGATCAATATTGGTCCAACTGTCCAGTACCAGAAGAAGCCCGGTAAGTTCCATACTGTCAAGTTCCAGACGGGAAGCGGAGCCGAAGTTCCTGAACGTGGTGATTTCTACAAGTCCGGTACGGTCACTGTGAGACCAGGTTTGCCTGCTAGCAGCAAGAACCCCAAGAGACCCCGTGGTGTTTCGAGCAAGGTTGACTACAGTAAGTATTACAATAGAGGCAGTGCCAGACGGACAGCGGCCACTTATTCGACGCCTACCCCAGTCGCTAGACAACAGCCTCAGGCGTACCAGCCACCGCAACCAACACAGATCCAACAACCACAGATCCAGAAACCACAGGTCCAGCAACCACGGATTCAACAACCAGTACAGCAGCAACCAGTTGCACGCAAGGTGCCACCTCCAGCTCCAAGTGTTGGTCAAACCCAGACACAACAACGAGCAGTACCTTCAAGACCAGTCAAGAAGGTGGCACCCGCACCACCAGCCAAGAAGACAGCACCTCCCCCACCACCAGCGTTGTCGAGTGCTCCACCCAAACCCAAGCACCCTACATACAAAGCCATGTACGACTACGACGGTTCTGTGGCAGGATCGATTCCTCTTACGAAAGACCAAGTCTATTACGTATCGAGCATCAACGGTAAATGGGGTTTGGTGAAGACGTTGGACGAGAGTCGTGAAGGATGGTCTCCAATTGATTTCTTGAAGGAATGCGATCCTCCTGCCAGTCTTGCTGGCGGAGCCAAAGCAGCACCACCACCGCCTCCAGCAGCTCAAAGACAACCACAACAGCAGCAGCAGCAGCAGCCAGTATCCCCTAAAGCTGTGCTGAACGGTGGATCTTTAAGTAATGGACTTGCTGATGCATTAAAGGCAAAGAAGCAGGAAGAAACCACGTTGGCAGGTTCGTTGGCAGATGCTTTAAAAAAGAGACAAGGTGCTACTAGAGACGATAGCGATGAAGAAGAAGATGATGACGACGATTGGTAGTGTTGAATATGGATTAGATCAGCAATAGAATTGATGTACATGTAACAGAAAATGAAACGAGTTCCGGTAAATGCACGTGGTTTACCCCGGAATTAGAAAATGTAGCGACTGGAAGGCGGACCCTCCGCAAAGAGTAGCCATTTATAATTAAAGTACAGTTGGTTGTTCGAGGCAAACAAGAATCAATATAGAGATCATCAGTACCATGTCGAAGAAAAGGAATAGTCTTTTATCGGCCCAACGAAGCACCTACCACAATACAGCCAAGGATGAGCTTATGGCGATGAAATATCTGATGGACAAGCCCGATATACTGTTGTATCCTTTAAATGACATAGATCAGCTTGGGGAAGCAGTAGATAAGATCGAGTTGACGTATCCTGACTATAATCCATGGAAAGATCGCAACCAATTATCCGAAGAGAAGCGTGAACACGAGGATCAACGATTGAACAATGCAGCATACTTGAACAAGGGTTACTTTGAGAGTCCGCTGGTCTCGAATGAGTACTACTCTGCACGCAATCTTATACAGGCTACACTATTTGCTTCTACTGAAAGATGTAATAATGTCTTGAAGGAACTATCCTCGCATTTGACCAATGGCTACACCACCCGAAACGAAGTCATCAACAAAATCAGATACAGCTCCAACTACTTCAAAATCCCGCCCCGAGTGACGCTTACGGCGTCAAAGAAAGAAGCATGGCTCAAGGATTTGGCCAACCCCAACATCCCCTTGCTGAAAATAGCAGAAAAGTTGCCTCACGGAATACGAAATAAAGTTCTTGTTGATTGTCTCTGCATGAAAAACGTACCGATGGGAAGAGCATTGTGGTTTACCAAGTGTGTTTTGTTTGGTGAGATTGTTGCGTTACGAAAGAAGTACCAATCACGGCACAGTGGTTCAACAAGCACGGCTGAAGCCTCGTCAGAAAAGGTCGAGCTTCACTGGCTCAAGGAATGGACACAGCAAGTTGCCGACTACGTTTTCAAATTCTCGAAGGAATTAACTTCTGTTAACTCCCCCGAGAAGAAGCAACATTACATGGAAAAGCTCCATTATCTCATCTCATATGTCCTGTCACTTTATGTCGAGTGTTTACTAGACAAGAATTTTTTCATTTCACTTATTATCAAGTTCTTGAAAGATGGATTACCATTAGAGCCCCATCATATAGCACAACTATTGGCACAGTCCAGAGACGACGAGAATGTACAAGAAACATGGAAACAAGATATCGATATCAATTTTGGTCAACGTTTGGTTACATTAACATTAATCAAGGTATTTTGGCTCGATATATTAAAGCAAGATTACTTGTGCAAAGAACTTACCGAATTGATGATTCTTAATTACTATTTCATCCACAAACTTTCACAGACCAAATCTTCTAAACAGAGCATTCCACCACGGTTATTACAGAATATTCTCCAGATTATTTCGGATCAAGTCATTTATTTGTTCAAGTCGAATACCAACATTTTTATCATTCCAAACTACTGGATGTTGATCAGCAGTACACTATACATGATATTACTAGAAGACAATCTCGATGAAGCTGAGTCGGAGAAGATTGAGAAGGAGTTTGAATTGATAAAATACAGAAATGAAAGTTTGATGCTCAACATGAAGCACGAATCAAACTCACTCCTGGATGGCAGCGGCGTCTCTACAACCACTAGAACAAGAAGAGATAGCTCTTATATCAACTTTGGAGCTTCTCAGCCATTCAATTCACCAGAGGAAAATACTTTCACTGCCGTGAGCGAAATATTGGACGAAAACCATACGCTCATTAATAGAAGCTCGCATGATATTTTGAGAATCCTTCAACAGTTAGATGGTCTTATTTTAAATAACGAGTTGGCCAGTCTTTTACGTCCTGTTGCATCTTCACTGAGTTGTACTGATCCAGTAAAGTGGCGAATACATCTTCGATTGGCACTTCTTTGGTGTATTACAAATTTTAGAAGCTGCGAAGAGTCGAGCGAAAGAATCTTGATCATAAGTAACTTTTTGAAACGAAAGGTACTTCAGAGATTGAAAAGCAACAGTCTTAAAATAGAGTTTGAAAACGAATTATTGGAAAATATTTACAGTATTGTGGAGAACCCCAATTTCA
This sequence comes from Teunomyces atbi, assembly GCA_030574975.1. Taxonomy (NCBI): domain Eukaryota; kingdom Fungi; phylum Ascomycota; class Pichiomycetes; order Serinales; family Debaryomycetaceae; genus Teunomyces; species Teunomyces atbi. Next base: position 55,493 of record JAJMFW010000032.1, on the reverse strand, counting down.
AGCTGAAACACAACATTTATGTTCTCATCAACGAACTATATCAATTGAAAGTCATTACAATTGCATCATATCTCAGAAAGTTGATTGCGTCAGGAATTTTTTATCTTTCTCCAGGAGCAGAGGCAGATTCACAGATAGAATCCAATGATTTGGTACAGACCCACCTTGATATTCTCCAGAATTTGCCTGTGTTGAACAATAAGCAGTGTGATAATATATTGAAAAAATGGACACCATATGGGTTCAACTTTAAAGAAAAGTTTGAGTTGGGAAAAGAACAATTACAGAAACAACTTATCGACAGTATTACAGGTAATACCTTTGATGAAAACTTAACACTCGAAAATGTTCAAGAGCTCAATGTTGGATTAAAGTTTTTGTTGATCAATTGGCTAACTAATGAATTGAAGACGATCATAGGAAGCTCTCCCAAGTTAATTCATATCACCCCTTCGAGAATTTCTGCACTTTATCATTTTTATTCATCTTGTGATAACTTGACAGTGTTTTTCAAGGTGCTATTGAGATTCTTATTGAAGAATGAAGACGGCGTCATCATCTTTTACTTGGACACTTTGTATTTGATTTCTCGTTTGATTATCAAACACTTTAAATTGGTCAAGTTCATTGCTGGGAATAACTTTGACTCTACGTCGACAGGGTACGAGTTATTCAAACAAATTGTGGTCAACTATAAAGACTTGACCAGCCGTGAATTTGATTCTTTTAAATTTGAAAGAGTATGGAAATTCATTGATTCAGCGATTGAAAAGGGGTCACAGGAGAAGCTCAGCGACCCATTGACGGGAAGAAATAAGACATCGACGTCAAATGGTTTGTTTGATCAACATCCAGTGGATTCTCCCATGAAAATTGGCAATCATGAAACCTCCATTGCCTACCAGAATAAGGAGAAGTATTCATATGAGGCATTTAGAACAGATTTGGATTCTATTTTGAGTGAACCAATTAAATACTTGGATACGACAGAAAGAAAAGATATAACTGACCAGTTAAACCTTCAAATCGATTGGAGTAACTTGGATGGGCTACAGAAATCAGTTTTTACCGAGTTGCAGATGCTTTATGATGATGATTCGGAAGAAAGAAACTGTTTGGTGGTTAAACTATTGATAAATTCGCAGAATTTGTTGAACCAAGAAGATCTCACTGCTTTCTACGAGCAGCTCAACCACTTCATAACAGAGATAATCAAGCGTGGTGAATGGGGTAAGATTGAGAACTTTCTCAAGAAGCTTATTGTATTTGAAGTGTTGAAAATCAACGATTTGATATCAATCTTGAGACAGAATAAGAATCTTGATTTAGAGACAGCCAATGGCTTAATTTATGAGATGTTGTTTGGTGCACATAGTGGTTTCTTATCCGAAAGTCAATTCTTGCTTCTTAATCTTATTCGAGATGCTTTTAAGGTGAAGTCTTTGACCAACTATTTCATGTTGGTTGTTAATGGCTTACAAGCAACCAGCGGCTCAATATTTACGTCTAAACTAATGGAGAAATATGAAGCAAGTGTCTTGCGGTTTCTTCGGACGTATTTGGTGACCAACACACGGCAATTCTTGAACCAATTTCTTCTGGAAATTTCGCTGGAGGACGGCATTAGATTATTAAACTTGTTTTTGAACCAACAAAGACCGATGATACTTAAGCTTGAAGAAATCAGCTATATTTCTGCAGAAGTTGATGAGTTCAATTTGCCTATCTACCAATTGCTTCTTCGAGTACTTGCCAGTGCTGAGTTGGCTAGCAGCGACAAGCTTGAAGTCATCCAGAAACTCAAGTTTATGAGCGAGACGTTTCTTGATAATTTAAACTTCAAGTTTTCGGCACAGAACTCGTACTTTGGCGAGTTATTCAATTATTTGGCATGGGAACATAAGTTAATTGTGTTGGGGATACTCGAAGATACGTTTTTGAGCCAGTGTGATTTCAGTCTGGGACAGGAGGTGACCTTGAAGAATAAGAATGGAACAAATGTGTTACCAGTGCTCAATGATTTCTTCAAGAAGTTTTCTGCGTCGACGGTGAGTAACGTTGAGACGACACTGGGATTCTTCGAGGTTGTATCACGGTTCTTGGTGAATTTGTTACCGATTGTTGAGGTCGATACCACGAGTGTTGAGTTGCAGGACGCGATCTCGATCTTGCTGCGAGTCTTGATAATTCATAAGTGTAGTTTTACCGAGGCAATTGTTAAGTACGATGGTGAGACGTTTCTGTTTATCAAGAACTTGATTGAGTTGTTGAATAGTCCATACTTGGCTGTTGGGCACGATAAGCTCCGGATCTTGCTCTACGATTTGTTGTTGCTTCTCAAGGTATCAATTACAGAAGTGACAAGTGTTGGGCTTGATCCACTGGCACAGAAAAGTGAAGAGGAGTTTGGAGTTGCGTCTAGTTTGCAGATGGAAGCGGTGTTTAGTTTCCCAGAACCTACAGGCGAAAGTGTTGATGGAACACGAACAGATGTTGACGATCGGCGGATCAAGAGCTGTTTGATGTTGGAACGCAGCGAGATCGAACGTCATGGTGACGTACACAGTATCAACAACAGCAATCTATTGTTAGTACATTCCCGTGCTCAAATACAGTTGGAAACTGACACGATAAACACTAACAATAATAGCAATGATGTTGGTTCTGCTGGTGCTGGTGCAGCTGCTGGTGCTTCTGCTTCTGCTTCTGCTTCTGCTTCTGCTTCTGCTTCTGCTTCTGCTTCTGCTACTGCTCCCATTCCCATTCCTGATCTCACACGGAGCTTCAAGCTACGCAGTTACGAGATCTTGGAAGATACGAGTTCGGGGCTCAATGACGGATGTATCAATTTGCAATTATTTGATGCGTACACCACCAAAGAAAATCCGCCATGAAGCTCCGACAGAATAAACTATTTTTTAGATCGAATATTATGACGTCGTCGTAAGTAATGTGATACGTAGAAGTTTGGACCCTTGAGATATTCAATGGAATCAACCTTCCAAAGCCACTAGTCAAATCTCGCTGGGCGTCTCAACAAAGGCCAAAATATTTGTCACAGGCCAACAGAGACACTTGGCATGGTTCTATCCTAAGTACCAACACAATTCCATCTTTTAGCCATGACGAAATCACGTTCAAAGTAAGAAAATGCTGATTGTGACACCAAAGAAACTAGCAAGTGGCGGATTGATGAATAAATTTACGTCCAAGGTCAAATCATGTTCCTTAGACGAAATGATCCAGCTCAAAAAGACGTTTCACGAAGACAGCTTCATTATCATGAAGGATGTTTTGTCTTCTATAACAAACACTTCAGTGAATGCATGGCTTACTCGGAGTATAGCGCTTCTGTTTTTGAAACCATTAATCTTTCCGTTGTTTTACTCGTTCGTGTTGCTTTCCGATAAGCGAGAAGTAGACTAATGATGCTCTGAACTGAACGATATTACAGGCAGGTTGGAGGGGGAGCAACTTGCGAGCGGTACTGGTCGAGCAGATCGAATTGCCAACGTACAGTTTGTACGAGACGTTGGGACGGTTTTTGGTGGTTGCAACCGCGGAAGGAATTACAGGGTTTTAAATAGGTATTGTGCAGCAGCACGTATTTTGCATCCTGCAGCGCGAGCATTTTTATGTAAATATTTGACAGCTTTTGTTTTTATAAATAGTTGAAACATCGCTGCTTTTTTTGCTGCCGGTGCGCACCCACAAGGGTTTCAAACAAAACAAAGTGTCCTCCTTTTCTTCAGCAAAATGGCCGCCAACGAGGAAAAACAGCTCCTTGCATCACCAGAAATACGAGAGGTTGCACCAACAAACCAATTTCAACCAGAACCAATCAACAATGACAGACACACGCCCACACTACAGAACTTATCTCACAACTTCTCCACAGAATCATTAACTGACAGCGGGCCACCGCCAGCAACAAACACAGCAACAGGTTCAGGCCCGCCTACACCTACATACTCAATGCCGCCACTGCTGCACGCGAGACGTTACTCAAACACGTCGCTCAGCAACTCGCCGATCCTCCAGCCGTCTGCATCTCTGAACCAACGGGCAGGCACCAGCGCCCGCCCGCGCCCCAAATCGGCCATCTACCTCATGGACTCCACCAACTACGCCATCTCCGAAGACGGCAGCCCCGTCCATTCACCCATAAGCAATACGCCTCGTTCACGAAATTCCATCCATTTCGGCGGTGGCATCTCGAAATCGCCCTATATCCCGAATAAGGCGTATCCTCCGACAGGACCTACTTCAATTCCCACAAGGTCAACGTCTCCGACACGTGCGACGTCTCCAACACGGGCCAATCGCTACTTGCGGTCGAAATCACCGGTAAGAAGAGCAAACTCGCCCGCCAATACAAGCCAGCCGTTCAATTTCCAGTCCCAGGAAATGATGATGCACAGCAACAGCTCAAACCTGTTGCTCTCCGTCAAACCAGCCCACAGAAAGGGTCACAAGTACAAACACTCATCGGTATCGATGAACTTGTTCCAAGAACCACCCCCGGCGCTTAAAGCCGTTGACCTAAACATCCCAGACCTGTTCCCCATTCCCACGTTGCGTGAGTCCTTCGCTTCCATTAAACCAGACCAGAAATTACGCTTGGGCTGGTCTGCATTCCATCTACTCCTCTCCTTATTTGTGTTTATCATTGGCAGTCGATTCAGACTCTCAGAATTATCGACCCTTGCCCACCTCATTTTTTATGATGCATTGGGTTCATTTGTCATTGTATTCGTGAACGTCATGTCAAATTTTGAGGTCTGGGGCAGCTCATCTATAACATACCCCTTTGGCCTCGGAAGATTGGAGGTGTTGGTTGGCTTTGCCTTGAGTGCATCATTGATTATGGTGGGATTCGACCTTGTTAGTCATTTTGTCGAGGAGTTTGTGATCCTATTGGTGGTTGACGATGTTAATGTTGAGCACGACGGCGAACAGCACTCCTCGCACCATATTCATGGCGAACACGGAAGCAGTAACACCAATTGGATTGTTTATGAGTCGATTCTTCTTGTGACGACTCTTGTCACTTTAATCACATCCAACTATATTTTAGGATACGATAATATCAGTGAGATGATATCGTCACCGGAAGAAAAGAAGACCAAAGGACTCTTGGAAGAGGGCGACACCGTCGCCACGACGTCAATGGTTTCGAAACTCAAGACTTTTGCCAGAGTATGGACCAAGAACCCCACGCATTTATTGACGTTGTGTTATACGACATATCTTATGGTATTGCCGTTGGTGCCGCTGAGCATTGCGGCAGAAGTGACGGTGGATCTCAATGAGTTGGCAACATTACTGGTGGCATTGCTCTTGTGTTTGACTGGATGGAGGTTGGTGAAGTCTTTGGGTGGAATTCTCTTGTGTTCGTATCCGTACACCGACTTCGAGTACCACATGTTGAAGTCTACTATTGCCGACAAGATCATATCTCTTGATTTCTATAAGCAGACGTATGCCATTGATAAGTTTTTCATCACCAAGTTCAACTATGAGTTGTTTGTAATTGGCATGAAGGTGAACATGAAGGGCGCAAACAGCGACGACGAGTCACGGTTACGTTTTGAGATCAATCGGATCATCCACCGCGAGATCGAGCGAGTTGTCGACGGGTCCAAGATCAAGATTGAGACGACGCTTGATTTAGTTAGAATCTAGGTAGATATTGGCTTCCTAATTGGGTAATGAAAAAATGAGTCAACCGCGATGTCGAATCTGAAAAATAATTATTCTTAAAGGAACCAGAAACGAGAGAAACTGACAAGAGTCCAAAAAGAAAAGGAATATGTTGAGAAATATTGGCAAGATAAGCACACGAGGCTTCAGCAATGCTGCGTGGCGTCGTGCTCAAGCTGTGGGGATTGCAGATGCTGCCAGCGACTCGCACACCGGCAAGTATGTTGAGACCATCAGCAAGCCGTACACGGTGACTACGTACGCTCGGCCGAACTTGGTGTTAACACACGGCAAAGGATCTTACTTGTACGACTTGGAAGATAGGCGGTACGTTGATTTCATGTCCGGGATTGCTGTGACGTGTTTGGGCCATGCTAACGAGGAGATCACAGACTTGATCCAGAAACAGGCATCTCAATTGATCCACTGTTCGAACTTGTACTATAACTTGCCGGCGGGCGAGTTGGCCAACAAGTTGGTGGCGAAGACGTTACTGCTGGGAGGCATGAAGGATGCACAGCGGGTGTTTCTCTGCAATTCCGGAACCGAGGCGAACGAGGCAGCACTCAAGTTTGCCAGAAAGTACGGGAAGACCTTTAGTGAAGACAAGACGGAGATCATCACGTTTGAAAACTCGTTTCACGGCCGTACGATGGGTGCTTTATCGGTGACACCGAACCCGAAGTACCAGGCGCCGTTTGCGCCGCTTGTTAGCGGAGTAAAAGTGGCTTCTGCAACCGATATCAGTTCGGTGGAGAAGTTGATTTCTAGCAAGACATGTGCGGTGATCATCGAGCCGATCCAAGGAGAGGGCGGTGTGACTCCGATCGACGGAGACTTCTTGGTGGCTCTAAAGAAGCTCTGCGAACAGAACAATGCGTTGTTGATCTACGATGAGATCCAGTGTGGACTTGGCCGGAGCGGCAAGCTCTGGGCACACTCACATGGGTCTCCGGAAGCCCATCCCGATATCTTGACCACAGCCAAAGCACTTGGTAACGGGTTCCCCATAGGAGCCACCATGATCACGCAGCGGGTGGAGGAAGCATTGGCGGTTGGCGATCACGGCACGACGTACGGCGGAAACCCGTTGGGTGCCCGTATTGGGTCGTTTGTGTTGGACAAAATTAGCAATCCTGAATTTTTGGCGCTGGTTGAAGCCAAACTGGCGAAACTACATGACGGTTTAAGTAAGATTGCGGCTCTGTATCCACATGCCGTTGTTGGAGTCAAGGGTCGGGGCTTGTTGGCAGGAATCCAGTTGAAAGAAGGCTACGATGCTGGTGCCGTAGTGGAAAAAAGCCGCGAGTTGGGGCTTTTGGTAATCACGGCTGGTATGAATGTGGTACGTGTGGTTCCAGCTCTTAATATTCCGGACTACACTCTAGACGAAGGGTTAGAGATTCTCGCTAGTGCCGTGAAGCATGTCGTAGAGAAATAGTACTTAGATATACGCAGGGTGCTGATAATTACAGCGCGCGTCGACTCTTTTTTTTATCGATTTGTGGTAGTAACAGGAGAGTACAATCATCAAAGACGAAGCCAGACGAGTAATGACGGTTGCATTTAGTGTGCCTACTACAGACCTTGATTACTGCTTGGAGCAGCTCTTGGACCATAAACCACCCAAGATCCTACCGCCAGAAACGATCCAACAGCTCTGCCATTCGCTAAAGACCCAGCTCTTGGACGTGCCCAATATCATGTCGCTCCAGCTGCCAATTTCTGTTGTGGGCGATATCCATGGTCAGTTTCATGATTTGCTTGAAATCTTTTGTATTGGAGGTCTGCCACCCAACACAAACTACCTTTTTCTCGGAGACTATGTTGATCGAGGCTACTATTCTGTCGAAACAATCTCGTTGCTTATCACACTCAAGCTCCGGTATCCCGACCGCGTGTATCTCATCAGAGGTAATCACGAGTCACGAACCATCACCACCAACTACGGTTTCTATACGGAGATTTTGAACAAGTACGGCTCGGCAGACGTGTGGACGTACATCACCGACTTGTTTGACTATCTTCCGCTTGGAGCAACGGTGGACCAGAAGATCTTTGCGGCACACGGCGGACTTCTGCCGAGCTGCCAGCAGTTGGACCAGATCCGTGCCGTAGACCGGTTCAGAGAGATCCCGCATGATGGAATCATGGCCGACTTGGTATGGCTGGATCCCGATACAGAAATCATGGACTTCAAACTCTCGCCACGGGGAGCAGGATACCTTTTTGGGCTCGATGTGATCAACAAATTCTGCCACGATAATAATTTGGTACAGATGATTCGGGCCCACCAGCTCTGTAACGAGGGATACACGAGTTATTGGGATGGCAAGTGTTTGACAGTATGGTCTGCGCCGAATTACTGTTATCGCTGCGGAAACAAGGCAAGTATCTTGGAAATATCACACTCAAACTACGAGAGCCGCACCAAGGAAAGCAGTGACAACAACGAGGTTATTTATTCCGATTATGAGAACCGATTCGATAGTATCAAGATGAATTCAAGACAAGGCGTGCTTCCCGGGCAGTTTTTCAATGTGTTTGAGGCGTCACCAGAGAACGATGAGGATACGACGAACGGCAAGAGTGTCAACGGCATCAACAGCGGCGTCGAGTTCGCCAACAGCGATTTCTTCTGCTCGTTCTTCCAAGAAAGACCCAAACGACAACACATCGAGTACTTTCTCTAACTACAAGAGGCCTACAGGTTTGGGTTCCTCATACTGTATATTAACTGTACCATTAATGCATTACTTTTAACCGTAGTACAACTCAAAGTTGAAGCCGTCGTGGATCTCGTAGTCGTCCAACGAAATATGGTCCTTGTAGACCTGGTACCCTTTCTTAAGGATCAACTTTTCGGCAGCCGTGCCGATTTGTAGCGAGAGGATCTTCTTTAGGTCGCCGATCGTGTCTGATTCCAAGCACTTGACGTTGATCTTCTTGCCCAAACGGTCGTTCGCCAGCACGGTAATCATTTTGGTGAAGAATAGTGAAAAATGTCGTCCTTTTTTTTTTTGAGCCATACCGAAAAACCATCCCCGTAAGATTTCGGGTACATACACCAGATATCAACAGCTGCTATTTCTCACAGAAAATGGGTGGCAACAGCAACAATGCATTGGATCCCAGTGGTACCAATGGCATTGGTACCGGGCAGCATGCCAGCAGCGGTGGAAAGCACGCTGCGGGCGTAAACGGCAGCGACACAACACTGGTTCCAAGTGGCAGCAATGGCTCCAAGATCATGCACAACATTCAGCAAGCAACCCAGAGAAGACCGGCGTTGCTTCGAAATCCTTCGACAAACTCGCACGGCAAACGCAGCACGCTGAATCCTTCAACCAACACCGCCAACTCAAATCCGAGCAGCGGGGGCTCCAGCACCAACGGATCACCGCCGGTGTTGACGCCGACGACGGGCGGACACGCGTTGGGCGCTGTCAGTAGCACCAGCAATACCTCTTCACCACCACAGACTTCTGCCAGATCCAGATCCCGCACACTCATCCAGACACTCAACCATAACCAGCACCACAGCAACTCGCACTACTTGGCGCAAGAGAAGACATATTTGCGCAAGATGAAGAACCAGCTCGTCGACGACTACTACACCAAGGGTATCACCGGTGCTGCTGAAGAGAAAGAGTTTGAATTGAACGAAGAAGACGACGATGACGACGACATGACCGTTCCTTCAGGGAACACCGATCTTTTTACCGACATGAATGATGACAAGTACCAGATTGACTTCAGCCTTGCATTCTCTTTGATGAAGAACGAAGACCTCAACAAGAATATCAAATCCAACAACAAAATCTCACAATTGACGGTGGACGACACAGATGACCCAGCTGTAATAGAACGCTTGGAATGGCAGGCTATGTTGACCTCGGTGCTTACCGGTGATGTAGTCCGTTCTGAAAAGACCAAGATCATCAACAACAACAACCCGGAGAATGGCCAGGAATCGTTTTTGCATGCTACGTATAAAGAAAACCTCTGGTTCGGCATCCGTGCCAAAATCTTCAACAGAACCGAAGACGAACAACGCAAAATGATCTCTTATCGTCGAACATTAGTCGATCTGTTGTTTGATGATATCCTCAAGTTTGAAATCTCGTACGATGACCCCCTTAACAACCTGCCGCGGAGCCAGGTGGTCAGTATCCTCGACAACTACGAAAAGGCCTGTTCCTTATGGCGTACGTTTGAAGATATGAAAAGTGACAAACCCGCGGCTCGTGATCAGGACTTTATCAACCGAGTTGATGCATTGAATGCATGGCTCACTATCACCGATGCCATTGCGATGCAGACACAGTCATTCAGGACATGGATCGGTAACGACGAGCTCGACATCACCAAGTGTTCCACTGATAGCACACTGAATGGACCCAGTCCGCCTGTTTCGGCCACTCCGACCACGAGCTCCAACACAGCCGTGAAAAAGCTCTTTGATGAAGATAACAAGTCACTTGCAGAAAAGCTCATGAAGGAAAAAGACGTTCACACCATATTTCTGAAGCGGATCTTCCAGCCAATTGCTCCCTGGATGATTAAGTCAAAGGATACGTATATCCGCTTGGGACACATGTTTGAAACGATGAAATTACCTGATTATATCCACGACTTGATCCAAATCTGCATAATACCAATGAAATTGATAAAGGAAATTATCAATGTCAGATTGGGCTACGCTATGAAGCTACAGAACCCGACGCTTATGATGATTGATCAGATGATTGGCGACTTCAAGTCGTACATAACAATTGCATTGGAAGTCAAGCTGGGAATACAGGAATACTGTCGGTCGGATACGGAAAAGACATGGGTGCTTTACGACTTGTTTGAGGTTGAGTATCTGGACTTTGACCAAGTAGTTCTCCAGTGTGTGCGGTACTTCCTTGTGTTACTTAACCGGAAATTGTTGGATAGTTCGAGATCGGCCACCAACTTCAGAACGTTCAAGGAACCCGAGGAGCTTGAGGAAGCCTGGAACTACTTGAAGTGGCTTGGAAACTTTATTGACGGAGGTAGTGTGACAATTGCAGAGCAAATAACATTGTTGACCCTGAAGTTGATTCATAGATTGTTGGCGTACTTCAATAACCAAGTCCGTTTCCCACAGGCACTGTCTGCTGGCGACTTGATTCGATGGTATAGTTCGACCACAGAGAATTTCGGGCAGCTCCGTCGTAAATTAGCAAGATTTACAGGAGAAATTTCGAGAGACTTTACCAATTCGTTGGCCTTTCAATTGCCTTCTGCCTCCACTAACGGGACCAAAAACTTGCTTGAGATCTTGAGGGCAACTAATCACTTTTTGGTGTACACGGGAACGGTTGAGACCCAAGGCACATACTTCTTTGCCAGTGCCGATTTGCTTGGAAACGAGCAGGACATTCTCAAGATAATCAATGGATCTTATATTGGACTCGATTCCAACGAGGCTGTGTTGGAATTTTCGGGTCTCTTAAAGATGATCGTTACCACCAAGGATGCGGAGTACCTCCAGGAAGAGTTTTCGCAGGAAACAAGATACGATTCGTACGTCTTGGCAATATGTCCTCCTAAGCCCATTGTGTGGGAAGGTAATGTTGTCACGATAAACATAGATAAGGTTCCTATTACAGACGTCAAGGTCGGCCAGATGTTGTTGATATCAAAGGTTCCGTATCACAGTCTCCATGTTGTCCGGGAAAACTTTTTGGACTTGGTGGGAGACACTTTAATGGTAGGTGGATTACTAAAGCCAATTGAACAGCGATGTTCATTGGCAAAAGTCCATCATGAATTGACCAAAATCAACAAGGCATTCTTCAAGATGTCGTTGATTGTGCTTGATTCGGTGAAGATTATCAGAGGTAAATGTAAGGAATTGGCACCAGACGGGGGCTGCCAGGGATTAATTAATAGTTGCTTCATATATGCCCGAGACTTTGGGAAAAATTCGGTAAAGAACTTGGATTCAACCAGGAAATCGACGGTGATTATGAAGTTGATTCAATTATCGATTGAATGGGTCAGTTTCATCTGTGATGACTGTATTCCCACCGACAGAAAGACGTTCAGATGGACGGTATTGGCGTTGGAATTTGCCATGGATATGACTCGTGGCTTTAATGTCTTGGTGTTAAGCGACGAACAGTTTTATAAGATGAAGTTGAAGGTTGCACGCTGTATGTCGTTGTTGATCTCCCATTTCGATATCATGGGTGCCAGATCCAACGAGGCCGAAAAGAACAAGCTTTTGAAATGGACATCACAAAAACAAAAGATTGAAAACTCCGCCGATGATGAGTACATTGTCCAAGTTTACCGTGAGGACACCATGAAGCAAATAGCAGAGATCGAGGAGTTCAGACGTGAATTGCAGGAAGAATTACAGTCTGTAGGGAGAGTGTTGGATGTTACTGATCTGGAATATCAGTTTGTGACTTTGCTCGCGTCGTCATTCTCCAGTGTCTCCATTAGATGGCAAAAGGGACGGTTTGTTGGCGGAGGAACGTTTGGTAATGTCTTTGCAGCAGTCAATTTGGATACTGGTGGTGTTATGGCCGTGAAAGAGATCAGATTCCACGATAGTCAATCGCTCAAGAATATTGTTCCGTCCATCAAAGACGAAATGACGGTGTTGGAGATGTTGAACCATCCAAACGTCGTTCAGTACTTTGGTGTGGAAGTCCATCGGGACAAGGTGTATATCTTTATGGAGTTCTGTGAAGGTGGATCCCTTTCTGGTCTTTTGACCCATGGACGGATCGAGGATGAGATGGTGATCCAAGTCTATACGTTGCAGATGTTGGAGGGTCTTGCGTACTTACATCAATCGGGAGTGGTTCATCGTGATATCAAGCCAGAAAACATCTTGTTGGATCATAACGGTGTCATTAAGTTTGTTGACTTCGGAGCTGCCAAGGTGATCGCCACAAGTGGCAGAACGAGAGGTCCAGCAGGCACCAACAGTTCTTTCGGTGGAGGTGGAAGTGGAGGAGCTGACCCAGGAAACCACAACAATTTGAACTCCATGACAGGAACACCGATGTACATGTCTCCTGAAGTCATTACGGGAGCTTCGACAGACAAAAACGGTGTTATTGATATTTGGTCTTTGGGATGTTGTGTGTTGGAAATGGCAACCGGACGTCGTCCATGGGCAAACTTGGACAACGAATGGGCTATTATGTATCATATTGCTGCCGGGCACAAGCCACAATTACCTTCTCCTGATCAACTCAGTGAAGCAGGCAGAAAGTTCCTTTCCAGGTGTTTGGAACATGACCCAAAGAAGAGACCAGGTGCTGTTGAGTTGTTGAGTGATCCATGGATCATTGCGATCAGGCAGGCAGCCTTTGGTACTTCCGATGGTGGAAGCACGTCGTCATCCGATGTTGGTTTTCAGGTTTGATTTTCTTATTGCTATGTAATTTATAGAAGTAAATGCAAATTAATATGTACAGCGAAAAACGTTCATTATTTGGTCTCGTAAGACTACCCAAACCCACTTATATCTTGATATGTTGCTCAAAGTATCTCTTGACTTCGTCAACCACGTCTCCCTTGACATTGGCGTATCCAGCAGATTTATTGATGGTGATTTCCAACTGCGGATTCAAACGCAACAAGTCTTTCTTGAATTGACTAACGTCCCCTTGTATACGTTTAATTTCGGTCGTGATCTTTGTATTTTGGATCTTCAAGTACACGGGCCAGTGCTTGTACTTGGTTTGTGGAATATAGTAGTTCTTATCCCCAAAGCCATTGTTAGGTAAATCCTTGTATGAGATGCTAGAAATTTGAGGGATTTCAAATAACTTGATTTCCTTGACTGGTGTGGGTACTCTGACGGTCTTTAGGTTGATTAAAGAAGGTCTCATGGTGCTGTGAATTGTTCCCGAGTTTGATACCGTTTTAAAAGACTGAAAAATTTTGAAAGAAAAAACTTGTACATGAATCGTAAAATGTCGCAAAAAAAGTCACGACATTGTTTATTATATGTGCTCTGTATTAAATAAATATAAAATATATCAACTTACCAACTCCGTTTGTTCCTTCTTCATTTTTAGTTCCATCTGTGTTTCTGAAGCTCTGTGTAGTTTCATATGTTTCGTATAATCTGGCTTCCTTGTAAACTCCTCGGAACAATATTCACATGTGTACGTCTTCATGTGTATCTTCATATGCTTAGTCAAATTTGAACTCTCACTAAATCTCTTCTTGCAACCGGGCCATTTGCAAACCAACGGTTTTTCCCCTGTGTGTACCCTGTTGTGAATTGAGAGAGATGAACTGGTAGCAAATCTCTTCCCACACAGGTTACACAGGAATGGTTTTTCTCCCGAATGTATACGTAAATGTTGCTTCAACATTGCTTCTACTGCAAACGAGGACCCACAGATTGGACACTCGCACGGTTTGAAGTTTGTGTGAATATGAATGTGTCTCAACACCTTTTGTCTTTGTGTAAACGACTTTCCTCCGTGCCTTTCGCATCCAACCCAATCGCACAGATAGGACGATTTCCCTGATCCGATATGATCGTCAATTAAATGGTTCTGCAACTCTTCCTCAGATTTGTGTTGTTTGTGGCACGGAATAGGTCTTCCACTCGCATCTTGCCCTATCTGCCAATGACAAGTGAAGTTTGGATCAACAGGATGCTTGACAGTACACTTTCCTTTCTTTGGCATGATTTTCATTGAAGTGATATTGATTCCAGATTCCGTTACACCAATGTCTTCACTGTCGATGCATTTTGTGGGAGGTGAAGTCCACACGTCTTTCAAGTCCGGGCTTAAAACAGGCGACTTGTCGGTAGATGATGGTGTAAGTTGGCTAGACAATATAGGTGGTTTGGTGGCGTTATACAAGTCATTCTTATGCAGTGTGAGATGGGAAATCAACGAGTTCAAATCGTTGTCAATATAATCACAATCACTCCACTCGCAATGAAAAGATGTCTGTTTTGGATCAACTGAACTGTGGTGAACGGTATACTCCTGTCCCAAGTGCTGGTTGATGAGATGGTTCATAAAAGTGCCATCGCTAAGTTCAGACGAACAATTATCCCACTTACAGTTGATACGTGGGGAATTGTTAGTGATGAGAGAATCACCCAGGTAATCTAAATGGGACGACGAGTAATCTTTACCACTTAGTCCTGGTGATAATAATTGGTGAGCTCTGTTAAGGTCGTTGGTTGAAGAGGGGATATTCGTATCCGACCGTAAGTTAGATTGTGCGGGTTTGATCATTTGAATCAGAGATTGGTAGTTATTGGTGTACTGTTGGTTGTTAGTTGAAGGAGTTGGATTCATGAGTTGGTTGAAATTGTTAAACTGAATATAAAAGTCATAGTCCGATAATAACCTATCTGTTTCTTTGTTGATCTCGGGATCCATATTCGGTATTGTCGTGTGAAAGCATGACTGATGAATGTGATGGTGGTCGTTGGCCACATTATGATGGTTTTGTTTATCAAATAATAACTTTTCTGTCATATCCAGGTTACATTCATGAGGGAAATGGATCTCAAACTCCTTTCCTGTTTTCCTTCTCTTTGAATCTTGAAGATTACGTGTTTGGTAGTCAGCTTGGTTCAAGTTCTTAATCAAGTTTTCAAATAATGGTCGTTTTGACAGTTGTAGTTCACATAAGCTGTTTTGGTGAACAGGAGATGACGAAGTGCCGTTTGGTAGCACCAACGCTTGGTTGCAGTTGGTGCAAGACTGGCCATTACATGGCGACTCATCCTCAAAACAGTAGGTCTGACAGTTATGTTGAGGCGAACTACTGGCAATCTCACAGCAATCCAATTCATTTCTGAGTTTGGGTTTCACATCCTGAGACGAAAGCTCCTCACATTTGTTTTCCGAACAGCAGCCTGTGTCGTTGGCTCGTTTGGTATCGTCACATTTAAGAAAGAAACAGTCATCTAGATCGCCACACAAGATATCCTTACAAAAAGATAAATCGTCAAATTCACGGCATTCGGTACTTCCCTGACCGTTTGAATCTAAGTTGTGTTGGTCATGGTCGTGGTTGTGGATGTGTCCGTGAATGTGTGTATGGTCCTTATGCTTGTGAATATGACCATGGACGTATCCATGAGTAAGCAACTTGGCATCAGTTACTTGTTGCATATTTGCTCAATGGCGTCTAGTGTCTGAGTGGGGGTTGGTTGCAATTTTACGGCTGTATGGGGCCGTGTGGTGATTCCGTGCAAATACAAATGGGATTGGTGTGAAGTTTCGTACTTGTTGAATGTTGGATTTTGCGCAGAATGACTTTTCTTGTTCCTCTTTCTGATATTCCTGGTAGTTTAAACCACCCGTTTTCTTTTGAGCTAGAAAAATGCTGCAATCACCTTGGTGGTTATTCCTCTCTATCTGTTTTGTGTCGTTTTGAGTCATTTTGCGGTAATGATCTTTTTTGTGCAGGTTTGTTCTCAAGATCTTGGAGAGATGTATGCGTGTGCGTGTGCACGAGTCCACGTGAAACCTGAATACATTAGTACTGCATTCAGCTTTATATTTTTGTCAAAATATTTGGTAATTTATTTTTAGTTTGTTTCTTTATTTGGAATGGTTTTTATTTTCTTGTTTTTCCGGATTCTATCCTGTATTATACTTTTGATTGTTGCACACCACCTATTGTGGCAAAAGTGGTAAAAAATTTTTCTCAGTCTACCAAGAGAAATTCATTAGAAAGCATCATGTAAACCTAAAAGACAGAGGCAACAACATGCTGGAAGTTTAATTTCCTTTTCTATGACATGGTTCTATTAAGCGTTGTTTTTTTTTTAACAATGCAAGATAGGAAAACAGATGTGTGTTACGAGGTTGGACCTCAATCTTAATAGAAAGCAGGAAAAAACGGCTCAATATAAGGAGCAGTACGCATCAGTATTATTTTTTAGAATTGGCAGAATAAGTTCAATTACGAACTGTGTAGCCGGCAAGAGGAGCTAAAGCTAGGGTACCACAAATGGAATTCGTTAATTTGTTGTTGCGTTAGGAGAATTGATGGTCTAAATTTATTGTATGTAGAAGACTAATGTGAATTCCATAAGGTGATTGCTTCGGTTGCTTTTCAAAAATTGGGTTTTACGTATATGCAGCGATGAGAAGAGAAACTGTCATACTAGTGAACGATGCCTCACCTTTCCTTTTCATTGTTTTCGTTGAGAATGTAACAAGGGCCATTCAGGAAAGAAGTAAAATGAAAAGTCGAACCGTGACCATTTACAGAGACAATGTGGACAATTGTCTGAATCGGGAAACTGGTATCTCAATAAAGAAAAATAAATAATTCATCTGCGATGCGTAGCCCGCGGATCTCGCTTACTTCCGTCATATGTGCTCAATTTGTGTTATTTCCTAGTTACAGAAAACAAATCGCTTTTTGTGCAATGGGTCTAATTTCTGCGGGTTACATTTTAGCCTCTGGTGCAGCAATCCAAGTTTCTCAAGGAGACATAAGCCCACAATTATAAAACCCTTTGCTCTTCTTTACAAAAGATACCTGAAAAATACCAGTTCGTTTTCTGTCGTCTTTCTGTATGATATATTTTCCATGTCGCCTAATCCTTTTACGATCTTAGAGACGAAGATACGAAAAAAGTTCCTCGACAAACTTAGTTTGAGAAAGCCGATTCCATCCCGTCACGATGACTTGAAAGCGCCTTTATCGCTACGAAGAATCACCAACGGAAATAGTTACTCAGGCTACATTTCAACTCCCACTCCACATACACCTGCCAACCCTCAAATATCCCCAGATTCACATGTTGTGTGTTCCGAGGCGAGCCGCGGCGCCAGCCGCAGTAAGGAAACCACCACTAGTGTCCCACAGGATGTCTTGATCGATTTATCGCCCATAAATAAAGAAGAAAACGCTAACGACTTGTTCTTGGACTCGCCCATCTCCTTTAATGAAGGTGTTTTCAGTCACAGTACGTCGCGAGGAGATCTTTCGTTGCCACAAGACGAGTTGGATCACGCAAACGAGACGGCCTGTTCCATCTTTGAAGCAAGCGTTCATATCTACAAATCACATCGCGTGTCACGCGGCAACTTGAGACTCGTTGAGCATCATAATCATTTGTGTCATGAGCCTCCACAGCTCGAAGAATTGCAATCGACACTGGTGTCGCTGCAGTCACATCCAGAGCAAGAACAACAACTACAGGATGATTTTCCACAGTTTGATATCGAACACTACCACGAAATGGCACAGATCATTGAGCAGCACAACATCATCATCATGAAACAGCAGCGAGAAATCGCCAACCTCAAAGAACTTTTGCATAGAGAAAAACAACTCAACAACCATTTATCGACTAGCCCGAAGCCCCGCAACACTACACCAAGACAGGGATTCCGCTCGAGATTCTTACCCATTGAAATCTACCAAGAGTCGCTCAGTTCCGAACGGTTGTTGCCACCTTTCATGCCAGAAAATAAAGACGTGTCTGCCCAAGCTGGTCTGGGTCTGTCTGTCAGCACCACCCCCGTCACAGATTCTAAAGACACTTTTTCTGTGCATTATTCTAATTCATCATCAGTGTCATCGATTATGAGCACTTCGCACAAACCCAATTTGGATGACCTAGAGGCGGCGATTGTGGACGAATTAAAGAAGCTACAACAGGAGGAACTGGAAGACGCCGAATTTACCTTCATCAGCACCACTACAAATACCAGAGCATCATCATCCAAACAAGCCATTTCATAATATTCTTTACTTCGTGTTTTGTATTACTTATTTTAAACTTTTTAACATTTTTTTTTTCGGTCCCTATCAATAATATACCAAATTACTTTAGTCTAAGAACAATGTAGGTCAAAAATAAGACATATCCAGGTTATGTCTCAATGGACCAACTGGGATTGTTATTTACCCGATATAAACAGTAAGTAATAACAAAAACCTTTCCGTGTTTGAAACAAAATTATTGTTCGTGAAAAGTAATAAATTAACTTCCTATAATAAGAGGGAGGCTTTTTTCGTTTTATTTATTTTTAGTGTTTTACTTGATTTGGGATTTTCTTTAATAATAAGAAAAGCTGTTCCAGTCAGTTCCAGTTAGTTCCAGTTAGTTAACTAAACTTGACACATAGAACAATAATACAAAACGTTATTTGAAAGGCTTAGAGGTCCATCTATTCTTGGTTTAGTTCTGTAATTCTTTGATTTCATTTTCATCGGCCACCAATCCCATGACAACCAAATACATATTCAAATTGTTCAACAAATTTTGCTTCTTGTACAAGTTGGCCAAGTCGGTATTTTCAATGGCCTTAGCTCTGTTCATCACACCAAAGATCTCGTCTCTTACTTCATCGACAATAATTCTCTGGTGACTTAACTTACCTCCCAAAGATAAAGTGGCTAAGAATTGCCAGACATAGTTTTCTCTTGAAGAACCATCGTCCACGTCGTGTGGAGGGAATATGGCAGCAATTCTCGATTCGATAGCAGTGAACAATTCATCGTAACATGAAGACCACTCAGAAAGATCAGTGGCAGAAATACTTCCCTCACCGATAATCAATTCAGCACGCGATAACAAGGTTGTTAATATAGATAAACCAATTTTGGTGGTCGAAACAAACGCAACATTGTTGTGCTCAATCAAAATAACCAATAACCCAATGATTTCGTTAAACTTAAAGTCCAACGCAGCATTCATCAAAACCTTGGAGAAAGTAGACGAGTATGCCTCGACCAACTTCAATACATTCTCAGAAACCTTCTTGGACTCATACGTTGTGTAGGATCCGTTCTTGATCACGACCAAGTTCTCCAAGTTCGACATGATCAACGTAGCAATCGTAAGAATCTGTTCTCTCGACAAAAACTTAAACAAACGAGGCAAGATCTTCAAAGCCTTATTGTAGTTCAAACACTGGATGAATGGATTAACTTCAGACTCATCATCCCCTGAAGAAGAAGGTTGTTCCAAGACACGCAAAGATTCCCACAACTTGGTGGTGTCAACGTCTGGTCTATCTCTGGATTCACTCTCAACATTCATAAGCTCAGTAATTATGCTTTCTAAGGTACTCATAATGTCCTTGCTCGAGTACCTGTTTGTAAGTTTGGAAGGAGCAGATATAGAAGGAGATCTGTCCTTCTTTGGAGAGACAGAGAGGTTGTCGTCACCTGAATCTCTCTTAGCAGCTTCCTGCTTTTCGATTTCTCTCTGGGCAGCCTTACTGATGATCTCCAACTGTTGTCTTGGCTTCTTACCAGTACTAATCGAGATCTTTCCAAGAGCACCTTCTCTGGCGTACTGGGTCAACTTAGGTCTTTCTTTCGCAACAGTTACTGCCTTCTGGACTTGTTGTTGCATTCTCTGCAATGCAACATCGGCTCTCTTGAAACGGCCGCCCAATCTGTGACCACTCTGTTCCAAGTATGCTTGGGCAATAGAGTTGTGTTGCTGCTCGCTATGTTGGGAATGGTTGGCTTTTGGGTGGATCACCTTGTACACCTGGGCGTAGAAGTCTTCGTTGTATGGGTCCTCAGTAACAATTTGCGACAACTGGAATCGAGTGACAAAATCCTTATCCTTAGGATTCATAATACCAGAGTACTTCATGATACGAGCAACCTTCTCCTGTCTTATGGCAATCTTTTCTTGCTGTTCAGGGGTTAAATCTTGCTGGTAATGGTGCTGGTGTTGGTGGTGATGGTGATGAGAATGGATGCTCTCGTCTTGCTCTTCACTTTGCTGGTTGGTCACTTGTTGATAGTGATGTCCAGCATGGCCAGCATGGCCAGCATGACCCACAGCAGCTTTGGTTCCTAAGAGAGGAAACTGAGATAAATCAGCCTTTGCATTCTGTTGTTTTGGTTGTTGCGGAATAACATTCTGGGAAATGTCCTCGGCAGCTTGTTGATGAACCTGTTGTGGTTGTTGCTGTTGCTGAACTGGAACTTGGGTTGACTGAGGCTGCTGTTGCTGGACCAATGGGACTGGAGCCTGTGGTGGTGGTGGGCGTTGTTGTTGTTGCTGTTGTTGCTGATGCTGTTGAAGAGCTTGGTGTTGGAGTTGGGGAACCTGTTGCTGTAATTGAACCTGATTGAGAGATTGCTGCGACATTGGGGCATGTTGTGGAATGGGTCCATTGGGGAACTGGCCATACTGTCCTGGGGGAGGCATGAATCCGTTTGGAGGCATCATGTATCCACCATATTGCATAGGGGGCATCATTCCAGGCATACCAAACGGATGGAATTGGGGTTGCTGGTGTTGCTGTTGCGCATGGTGTTGTTGCTGGTCAATTGAAGTCAATTGGGCCTCGATCTCTTCCAATGATAAAATCTTCTTTTCGGAAACCTGGCCTTGCTGTTCAGTAGGATGACTGGGAGCGTTGGACGAACCCCATAAGTCTTGCATAAATTCGTCATCGTTCGACGCAGCAGCACGAGCATAACTGATTTGGCCTGTCTGTGGAGCAGGGGCTCTGGCTGGAGGCACGGTGGAAAAGTGGCCAACGTCAGCTGAGTTGCCAAAGGTTTCGTCGTTATAAGTATCGTCAACTTCGCCTAATCCTTCATAAGTTTCTTGGAAATCGTATGATTCAGACTCCAAGTTACCTCCTTTTGGAGGCCCGGTAGTATCAAAACCAAAGAATGACATTAATAAGCTGGTTCAAGATCCACTTCTTCACAAAAAGGCTTCTATTTGTCGACAATCAACAAAAAAAAATTTTTTGCTGGACAGAAAATCTGACTCGAGTCACATGATACAATGAATCAGGAGCCATTCTTACCTCTAAGATAGTACCTATTAATTTGAGTACAGAAAACTTTATACATAATTCTATTGAAATGCCTGTAATGCACTTGAAAGCTTGATTTTCATCTCTTCCCATTCGCCCTCCACGTCGCTCAACACAGTGATGGCTCCGCCAGCGCCGATTCTCCAGATATTGGTGGCATCCTGTCCATTCTTATCATCGTTGTAACGAAACACCGACCGAATCACAACCGACCAATCTGCATCGTCCGTCACAGACCAATATCCCACAACTCCACTGTAGATGCCTCTTCTGCCGCTGCCATTGGGTTGCATATGTTCAATGTCTTGTAACAACTCAACCGATCTCTTCTTGGGCGCCCCCGTCATCGAGCCCGGTGGAAGCGATGCGTGCAATATATCAATCCCATGATACCCATCGCCTGTGAGCTTTCCCTGAATGACACTCACCAACTGGTACACGGTCTTGTACTCCTCGACGGTCATCAATTGTGATACGTCGACGTCGTCGGTGAACTGATATAAATCATGTCTGATCAAATCGACAATCATCAAGTTTTCGCCCATCTCCTTGGGTGTCTTCAAGATCTTGGAGGCCGCGTCAAATGACATCTCGGGTGTATTTCTCACCGTCCCCTTGATAGGTCTCAACTCGATCGTCTTCTTTCCGTCGTCGCCGTCCTTCCATGACAAGAATCTTTCTGGCGACGAAGAGATCAACACACAGTCATCATATTCCATAAAACACGAAAATGGCGACGGGTTCTTCTTTAATGTCAATACCTTGTAGATATCCCACGGCTTGATATAATCTGGTAATGTAATTTTCAGTTGCGTCGTCAAACATAACTCATACGAGTCTCCTGAATGCAAATACTCTTGACAAAGAGCAAACTGCTTATTGTAGATATCCTGTGATGGAAAGTCGAACTTAATCTTATACTTGTCTTCGTCCTTGCACAATTCCGCAACCGTGAATGGAATCTCGTCTATATTAATCTTCATGTCACTCTGATTTGACACTATCTCGTTGCAAGTTTCTTCCACCCAAGTATTATCGTCATCGTGAGTAATAGAAATAATGAACCATTCCTTATTGATATGGTCATAAACAATACTTCTCTCGATAAATGCCATTTTCAAATCTGGAGTGGCCTTGTTACAAAACAGCTCGAGGTTCTTGGTGACAATGTGCTGTCCTTCCTCGTACGAAATAAGACCCATGAAACCTCCAATAAATGGCAAGTCGCGGTTGAGTGGTTGGTTTAACTTCTTGTTGACATCCTTTCTAGCAATATGTTCCTGTTTCATATAATCGGCCAACTTATTCCATACAGATTCCTGAGCTTCAATGGTTAAATCTCTTGTTTCGTCGCCATGGTACGTTGAGATAATTAAGTGGTCTGGATCGTCAAGCGAATGAGAAAACACTTGGGTTTTTTGGTCAATATACAACCCAATAACAGACCATTCACCCGGTGAAGATGCAGAATTCAATAATATGAACTCCCTATTCCTTCTGTGAAAGTAATCTGCCAAGTCTATTGGAGTGACCTCATTATTTAATTGAACCCTTTTGATGGTCACTGGGCGATCGCTCGACTTTAATCCGCCTCCATTTATCAATGATATTTCGTGAACAGCGTGGTTTTCATTGACATCAACTTTTGCTTCAAATACACTGGGACGGTATTCCAAGTTGTACTTGGTTGCAATCTTGGTGAAATTGGCAATTAATTCCTTGCCGTTGGTTGAACAAATCGATTCTGGATGGTATTGGACCCCGTAAAAAGGGAGACTCTTGTGTTTGACGGCCAGCAACACTCTCTTGCCTTCTTGGTGTTCGTTTGGTTCGTAGCAGTATGCTAAGGGTAATATTTCATCGTTTAACTCGGAAACATAGAGTGAGTGGTATCTGACACTGTCGAAAGGTTGAACCAATGTGCCATTTGCAGGAAACAACTCACACTCAATCGGATACATCTTGTACACCTGACCATGTTTGACGTCGTCGAGCTTCTTGACTGCGTTGCCAAATTCGTGGCAAATACTCTGGAATCCCAAGCAGATACCCAAGATTGGCACAACAGATGCAGGAGGTTCGGGAAAATGACGGTATTTCTTGAGCAACCAGCTGATAATTCCCACATCCTTCTCAATGGCAGGGTGGCCTGGCCCCGGTCCAATCACGACGTACTCAAACTGCAGTAAGTAGGATGTGTAGAAATCGTGATATTCATCGGGTGCAAAAGAGTCGTTATGAATCGTCACAACTTCCTGCTTGGCATTCTCACGCAAAAGATGTGCCAAATTGTTTGTAAACGAATCATACGAATCTATAAGAAGGATCATTGGGTCAAATCTGGTGTCCTCTTTGCGTCACTGTACGTTTCGATCTCGATATTTTTTTTTCGAGATAATTTACTTACATATAGTCCGGAGCCATCGCGAAAGACCGTTATACGAGATCCGATTTTCGCCTAGACCCCGGGCCGACCAGTTAAGCTCTAAATTCTTAATGAGATAAGTTTTTATATATACACATTAAATTATGAATCTATTCATCTTCATCTTCATCACTCTCTTGGTCTTCGTCGCTTTCTTCATCGCTAGAAATCTCCTCTCCTAAAGCCTTCAATCGGTCCTTGTACTTCTTGTTGGCCTCGTCCATCTCTGCCATCAACAACATCAAATCATCCAATTCTGATTGCATATCTGATTTTGTTTCTTCCTTGAGCTTTGCTTCCTGATCTTCAGTTTGCTTCTTCAAGGAGGCAATAGACATCTCGTTTTCGGCTTGTACTTCTTGTAACTTCTTTATTGTGTTCTTTAACTCCTCGTTTTCTTGTTCAACCTTGCTTAAAGTCTCCTTCTGGCTCTTGGCGTGGGTTTCCTTCTCAACCCCAGTCTTTCTCAAGGAACTCAACTCATCAGTTACCAGCTTCAACTTGTCTTCGAGTTCCTTAACTTGCGTATCCTTCTTATGAATATCTTGCGTCATTTGGTCTCCATCAGTCTTTGCTTTATCCAAGTTTTTGGAAACAAGACTCTTCTCCTGTTCAAGTTGCTTCATAACAGTATTAGACTCGTTCAATT
Source organism: Teunomyces atbi (assembly GCA_030574975.1). Classification (NCBI taxonomy): domain Eukaryota; kingdom Fungi; phylum Ascomycota; class Pichiomycetes; order Serinales; family Debaryomycetaceae; genus Teunomyces; species Teunomyces atbi. Next base: position 30,919 of record JAJMFW010000032.1, on the reverse strand, counting down.
GGGCCTCCAACAGGTTCTTCTCTTTACTTAATTTATCAGAAACCTGTTTTAGCTCAGTTATCTCGGAACTCAATGTCATGTTCAAGTCTTCCGTTTTAACTAGTTTGGCCTCCAACTCACTTATCTTATCCGTGATTTCACCAAATTTCTTGTTCAGTTCTGTTGTATTACTTTGAGCATCCTTGAGCTTCTGGTTCAGTTCGGCTAATTTCTGTTGAGTTGCATCATGCTTCTGGATTGCTTCATTCAATTGCTTTTGAGATTCATCATAATCATGACTCACTTGATCTAACTTCTTTTGTATCTCCTCGTGTTTCTTTACCAGATCCTCCATTTTCTTTTGGAACTCCTGACACTTCTGGGTAATTTCCTTCAATTGGACTTGAGAATCTTCGTGTGTTCCGATCATTTCCTTCAACTTTTTCTGAGACTCTTCATAGATTTGGTTCACTTCCTTTATTTCAATTTGAGAATCATCAAATTTCTTCGTTGCCTCCTCTACCTGCTTCTGAGACACTTCGTATTTCTGGTTCAACGCATTAAACTCCTCTTGGATCTCAGCGTGTTTATTCTTCAGATCAGTTAATTCTCGTTGAGTTGTATTGAAACCTTCAAGTTTGGTCTTTAATAGATCCAGTTCTTCCTCTTTCTTTGTAAAATCATTCTTCAACGTTATGATTTGCTGTTCCAAGTTCTTAATCTTGTTTTCAGATTCTTCCTTACTTAAGCTTAACAGAGCAATTTCATTCTTCAAAACCTTAGACTCGTCTTGAAGCTTTAGTTGAAATTCATTCAAATTTTTATCCTTAGATGACAATGCACTCGATAATTCAGAGCTCTTCGATATCAATTCATCTTTCAATTTACTTAACTTGGAAATTTCATTTTGTGCATCTTGCTGAGCAGATTTTTCCTTTGCCAATACTTGTTCCAACTCACTTACCTTCTTCAAAAGATCATCATTATTAGTCTCGCTTTCTTCTATTGTCTTATTCAATGTGGCAATATTTTTGGAAAGCTTTGCGTTTTCCTCGATCTTAGCAGTTAATTCGGTCTTATTCTCGCTGAAAGATTTTGCTTGGGATTCAAAGTTGGTTTGTAGTTCTTTCAACTTGAGGTTCAATTCAGTGACAAGTATTTCAGTGTTACTGATTTCCAAGGTTAGTTTGGCAATCTCTTCCTCTTTGTCCTTGACAATTTTCAATGATTGGTTCTTTTCCAAAGTTCCTGTCTCTTGTGCTTTCTCCAATTGGCCTTGAACGTCTACTAATTTTGATTTCAAGGAATCCACTTCTGCATTCACAGTCTCTAATGTGCTTTCCAATTGGGATTTTTCTTCATTAATCATGGTTGCTTTTTCATTGTGGTCATTATTGGCTTGTCTAAGTGTCTCCTCTAACATACTAATCTTTTCACTGTATTCCTTGACGACAGTTTCCGAGTTCTCGGTAAGCATTTCTCTTTCATTTTCTATTTCCTTGATTTTGTTTTCCAACTCCTTCTGAAGATTTGAAATCTTGTTTTCGCCATCGGATATTATCTTTTTAAGGGAATTTACTTCTTTTATGGAGCTACTCTTCAAGTCACTCAATTCCTTCGAGGTCTCCTTGATTTTGTTGGAGATTTCCTGCTTTGAACTCTCCAACTCACTAACTTGCTTTGAGGACTTAGTCCTCAAATCGTTTAATGACTTTTCGCACTCGGCAAGCTTAGAAGTGAGTTCTTGTTTTAAATTAGTCCAAGCTTCTGCTTCTTTTGAAGTCTTATTATCCAATTCTTTCAACTTCTCCTCAGTTTTGTTGAGTGTGTCCAAAAGTTCCTTATTGGAACTTTCCAAATCGTTGACTTCCTTGGAGGAATTGGTCTTCAAATCACTAAATGCATCTTCCGACTCTTTTATTTTGGCAGTTAATTCTTGTTTAGTTCTCTCTAGGTCGCTTAGTTCTTTAGAAGACAGGCTCTTCAATTCACTTAGTGACTTCTCAGAATCCTTAAGTTTAGCCAGAAGTTCTTCCTTGGAACGGTTCAATTCAACCACTTCTTTTGATGAGCTCTTTTTTAAATCAATTAGAGCAGTTTCTAATTCCGCGAGTCTCTTTGAAAGTTCTTCTTTTGATGTTTCCAATTCGCTTACTTTCTTTGATGAATTACTCTTCAATTCGTTTAACTCCTCTGTAACTGTACTGAGGTTGGTAGAAACCTCATTTTTAGACTTTTCTAATTCTCTCAAATCCTTTCTAGCTTCATTTAGCTCGGTGGTGAGTTTTTCTTTTGATCTTTCTAATTCTTCCGCCTTTCTTGATGATGCATCCTTTAATTCGCTCAATGCATTTTCGGAATCTTCAAGTTTGTTGGAAAGATCTTTTCTCAAAGCTTCTAATTCATTTGCTTTTAATTCGGCGCCTTCAAGGGCTTGTTTGATTGAAGAAATATCTTTCTTGAGATCTGAATTTTCTTTTTCCACTGAAACAATATTGTTTCTTTCTTCCTCTAATAGTAAATTGACAGTTTTCAACTTTGTTGTAATTGCCGTAAATTCGACTTCCTTGGCTTCTAATTCCTTGGTGATATGAGTCTTTTCCAGTTTAACTTCCAGGAGTTCATTCTTTAGTTTCTCGGCTGACGATTCAAGATCTTTGAGCTTCAGTTCGTAGATGGATTTTTCTTCATTAGCAGCAGTCTCTTGCTTGTCAAGTAATTCCATCAATCGTTGTTTCTCCTCTTCAAATTTTTCCGTTTCCTCCGACAGTGTCTTTTGTGTGAGTTCAAATTTTGCATTGGCTTGGTCAAGTTCTGATTTGGTTTCTTCATATAACTTTGATATTTCAGATCCCTTTTGCTTGTGTGTTTTAATGTCATTCTGAGCGGATTCAAGTGCAATTTCTAAGTCCTTTCTCCTAGCCTCCCCCTCGTCATTGATTTTCTGAAATTCGATCTTTTTTGATTCATATTCTGTTTCAATTTTTTGCTTGGAAGCATGTAAAGAATCCAATTCTTTTTGAAGTGCATCAAGTTTTTCATTACAGATCTTAACCAAATTTTCGTTCTCTGTTACACTATGCTTTGCGTCATTGAGCTTGGTTTCTGTTTCAGAATGATTTTTGACAGTTTCTTCCAACTGATCCTTAACCGACTGCAATTCGGTTTTCAACGATACAACTTGCTCGTCGTGCAAGTTCTTCATATTCTCGGTGTTTTTTTCCTTGTCTTCCAATACCTGTTGGTGCTTATTATGTAAATCAGAGATATTCTTTTCATGAAGTAATATTTGTTCCTTCAATTTTGATGAACCTGTTTCCGATTCTTCAAGGTTCTTTGACAATTTCAGATATACTTCTTTGAGTTCGGTATGTTTACTAGTGATTTCCTCATGGTTTGATTTCAAATCCTCAATGTGGCATTGAAGACTCTTGTTTTCATTTCTCAACTGTTCTAATTCAGAATTTGTTGCTGAGGAGGAGTTAAGATATTCTTCAGTTTTTGATTTGATTTCTTCTTTTAAGGAACTCAAAGTAACAGTGATCTGCTCATTAGTTTCTGTAAGTTCTTTGTTGATCGACTCATGTTCTTCTAACTTTTTCTCTAAATCCTGAATTGTGCTTTCTGATTTGTTCTTGAGGATTTCAAGGTCTTCTTCTAATTTTTCGTTATGCAGTGTCAAAACTGAGATTTCCAATTGTAGTTCTTCAATAACCAATAATTCTTCATCTTTGCCTTCTAATGCAATCTTTAAATTACTTAATTCTTCATCAACAGCTGATTTAGACAGCTTCATATCCTGGAATGCGACCGAAGCAGTTCTCAATTTATCCATCAAATGTTCATTGGTTGCTTCGGTTTCTGCAAGCTTTTCCTGAGCTAGTCTGGTTTTAGTTTCCTTTTCGGCTGTAATTCTTTCGATTTGAAGATTCAAGGCTTCAATTTTTTGTTTGGATTCATCAGCAGAAGCTTTCAATTTCTCAATTTGAGAGTTATAAGTGGACTTGTTCTGTTCCACTTCTTTCTTGGAAGATTGGAGGTTCTTTTCAACGGACTTCATCTTATTTTCCAAGTCACTCTTCTGCTTCTTCAACTGAAATAAATCACGGGTCATGTTATTAATCCCATCTTCAAGTTTCTTTTTAGCCTGCTCTGTTGCCTCCAATTTCTGCCCCAAGTTGGAAATAGAGTCATCAGAAGTGGTTGCTTTTTTTAAGGCTTGTTGAAGTTCTTCGTAATACTTTTTAGACAATTCTTCAAATTCTTTCTTTGCCTTCGATGTTGCTTCTAAGGCTTTTGAAGAATTGTCATAGTTCTCAGTGACAACCATGTGCTTTTCCTTGAGTTCTGCAAATTCCTGATTAACATCCAAAAGTTTCTTTTCTAGTTCTTCAAATTTAGCTGTAATATCAGAAATATTACCATTCAAGGATGCTTCCTTCAACTTTGCAGCTTCCTGTTGTTCTCTTAACTCGCCTTGCAAGGACCCATATTTTGCATCTAGTTCTTCAAATACCTCGTACGATAAACGACCGTGTGGATCAGTGTTAGGATCGTGAAACAACGCACGTTTGATTCTTGAATAATTTTCTTTAATCAAATCAATAAAGATCCCATCAAAATAGACCTCAGGTAATCCTGACTCATCTTTAAGAATACTTAAAACACCAGAATTTTTGAACTTTTCACCTTCTTTAAATTGTTTAACCTTCAACGAGTAGTTATCTTTTCCTAATGATTTAGACAATAACGTGTGTAGGTCTTTTCTAGAAATAGGGGAATCTTTCGAGGAAAATTCATAGATGACCCCTAATAATATAGTTGCCATTCCTTGGACTAATAGACTTCTTTCAGTAGAGGTGTTGGATAAGAATGCTAAAATCGAACGAGTTATTGATGCATCGCTGAGGAAATCATTTGTAGCATTGAAATCTTCAAAACACCATACCGTGAGTAACATCAAGTATGCAATTGCAATTCTTGGATCCATATTTTCCAATGTTGTAATCAACACACCAGAAATAGCTTGAATCGAAGTCATCACTTCTTCGCCTGTGCTTTCGTCTCCTGTCTTGATGCCTCGTGCAATTTCTTTATTCTCTTCTGAATCTTCAAACAAATACATTAATGTAGTGGCAGAAAACCAAGATTTGTATGGATTTATTTTCATGTCTGTGTCGTAATCCATTAATGTGGAGAATATATTTCCAAAAGGGGGAGTAAGACGGCTCGGATCATTGGTAGCACCATTTGCGCCTATGCCATTCTCAGTTGTTTCTTCTTCTGGTTGAAGGTCATAATATCCGGGGTCGATATATGCTTTGATTTGCTCCGATAAAAAGGTTGACTTAGTATCAGAGTTGTTCTTGAAATATGCATGTAAACAAGTAGAAGCACCAATTCTAATATCAAATGAATGGACTGAGTTAATGAATAAGGCCCAGTTCAATAAAGCAATAGACACTGGAATCGTTCTATCATAAACTTGTAAATGCGAAGGTAATGATGGATCAATGTATGGAACATCAATACGGGAAAATTCAAACTGAATATCCGAATTTCCCCTAATTAAATCGGCGGTCCCCATCAAAGCAATGGATCTAACCTCATTGTTTGTCAAAGGTGAGAAAACCAACTTTAAGACGGTAAAATGAATTCCTGCTTGGAATAACTTGTTCTGATTTTGGAAAGTCAGATCATTTTCTTCACTTACAAAAGATCTGCAAATATCCAATGCAATGTACATATTTTGTAATCTCTGTTCTGTCCAGACCATTGGAGGGTTGGAGTCCAACAAGGCAGCCCCGTTGGTAGAGTCATCCTGCGGCATAGTTTCCTCCACTGGTTCTCCTAAGAGTTTTGTTAATCTTGGAACACAAAGGGTTTCTAAAAAGAATTTCTGATTGGACGCATTATATTGCAATAAGTTGAAGATTAACGTTAAACAATCTTGTACCAAGATCGAGCCTCTGATACCACCTTCTTCGTCAATGATATCAAATAACTTGTCGAATGTGTTTTCAAATGCTACTAGTTTTTGAATGTTGAAGTTATTGTTGACGACAGCCATTAAAAGTAAAATGGCTTCGTTTCTAATAGGATCGTTTATATCATTCAAGAGTGAGACAAGAATTGAAGTAGACGTGGGGATATTCAAGAGGCAGTCTTTGGTCTTTATAGCTCTTGTTGAAACAAGGGATTCTAGGAGCTGTAATGCATAAAGTCTAATGTGGAAGTCGTCGTTTTCCAGAAGAATTTCCATCAACAAGGCAAAGACCTCATGGTCTTGAGTTAATTCGTCTGCAATCCATAAGGAGAACTGATCTTCAAGCGAAAGCTCATCCATAAGCAAAGGACTTGGGTATTTTCCATTTTGTATACGTGACTGCTGGGAGATCCAGCCACGAGTGAGATCTTCGTCTGTTTCGCCTCGAATAATCAAGATCAACAACGTTTCCAATAATGCTTTGACAATTACTGGGTTGTCGGCGTCCTTCTTTAAAGTAGAAACCAACGGTCTCAAACCATACTCAACCACAGCTTCTCTATATTGTCTGCTAAAACTTTTTAAGCCAAGCACGGCGGAACGTCGATCTGAAGATAGAGTAGCATGCTGAAGACGGTTGCAAAGCGTGGGAATTGCTTCCTCCACCAGCTGAACCTGGTTCTGCTGTGATAATATATTGTTGATATACTCCATCGCTAACCACCGCTAGGCCTGACAATTGATAAATATAAGAATTCAGCGAGTTCTCGGGTAGTGGGTTTTAGCTTTTGATGAATTAGTACGTGTTTCAACCAAACTGTCTTGACAGAGACGTGTCTGGATGGAACGAGCGCGAGCGACTGCAAACCGCAAACTGCAAACTGCGGCTAAGTGTGTGTCATTCAAACAAAACCTAGCAAACGTATATTGGCAGTCTCATGCCTTGATGCCTTGATTTCAGTCACCATTATTTTGCAGTTGCCTACTTAGATCTGGGTTATGGTATTCAACTTTGATTCTAAATACGATATTGATCCAGAAACAGCGCAGTTGCCTTCAACAGTTGAGTTTTTTCCTGATCTAAGTCTCTTTGAAGAAGAACATGAAGTAGAACAACCCAACTCGTTTATTCCAGAATGGTCGCTACGGAAAATAGGAACCCTTCAGTCAAGGTTGGAGGTTTTGAGATCGACAAGGGACTCGAAAAACCGAGTAGGCTCTCACGCCAACTTCAGCGACTTATCGTCCAACGTATTATTCAATCTTGCCAACGAGGTGTTTGGATTTGACGGATGGTCGACTGAAATCATTGATATTCAAGTTTTGTCCCAATCATATGACGAAATTGATGAAGTACATTCTGCAAGATTCTCAGCTGTGATACGTGTCACATTAAAGGATGGCACCTACAGTGATGGTTGCGGCTTGGGCGATGCAACCAATATGCCCCACAAATACATGTGTTTCAGTAAGGGTAAAAAGCATGCTGTTACTGATGGCACTAAGAATGCCATTCTTGGCTTGCACAACATTGTTACTAATCATGAAATTTGCCAAATTCAACAAGAATTGGCTGTAAAATACGAAAAGAAAAGTATGTAGCTTTGGTTCTAGCTTTAGCTTTTTCGTTTATTCTATCATAATCAAAATCTATATTTTTGACATCTTTTAAAAGTCCAAGATATTCTTCTTGGGGAACTCATTTATCTTTGGAATTGGAATCTCATCAATTAAGTAAACTTCACCATTTTCATCAACTCTTTCCCGGTCCCTTTCACTCATCTGGTGGATTTCGTGAATGTTCTCTTTGATAAGGTCAAGAAGCTCAATCCAGTTGTTCTGGATTTGATACGCCTTTTCCTTGGATTGTCTTCTAAGCAAACCTTCAATAAGGCTGATACCATCTGCTTGTGTTTCATCCAATCTCTCCAACATACGTCCCACAGACTTGATAAGATATTCCTCTTCGTAAATTGTACCCTTTCTACCCTTGGCCCTCTTTCTTTCTTCTCTCTTCTTGTTTTTGGCCGTTCTCCTCGAAGCACCAGTTTTGGCCGTACCTGATGTCTTACCTGTGTATCTCGTGAAGAAAGATGGGGTTGTGGAGGTTTCAGAGGCAGCAACAGATACATTATCTGGTGCATCCAATTCGTCAGGGACTCCATAAAAGGAGTATGGATCTTCCTGTTTCTTTGCTCTCAACTCTCTTAATCTCTTCAACTGAGAATTAAATTGTCCCTTACAGTCTGCAAGTAATTCAGCAATCGTACCAAATCCTTCGTTAAGCTGACCATCCACAACAGATTCAATCAAGTCGGTTCTCCTTTCCTTGGTAGCCATCAAAATAGCTGCTTCGTACTTGTAGCTCTTGCAATATAACTTGATTGCTTCTTCAATATTGTTCAAGTAATAAAACTCAATCTCAGCGGCTTCCGAATACTTGTGGTCTTCGGTTAAAGCAGCAACCAATCTGGTTGCAGAATCAGCCTTCTTGTCTGAAAACTCGTCACGTTCAGTAATGGTCAATGCTTCTCTCCACTTCTTGCCCAAGATATAATTCTCCAATGCCGCTTCAAAGTCAGACAAGTATTCGTAGGTTAATCCTGCTTCGTTGAAAAGCTGCTTGTCGTTCAAATGAGATGCATACAAGCTGTAGATATCATTGGTTCTGTTGTCGTCGTACTTGTAAATGGCCAATGCAGATTTGTATAAATCATGATCAACCATATAGTCATTGAATTCTTGGTGTGCCTCGGTTCCAAGTTCAAATAACCAACTCAAGGCCTTTTCATAGTTCTTCAAGTGGTCGTCGATTAAGAACTTTCTTCTCAACTCCGGCTGGATATGTAAGTTTTGCAAGAAAGGCAAATATTCCTTTGGATCCTTCTGGGATTGTTGAGCAATACCCAAAGTCAATCTCACATCATACAAGCCCAATGCGGTGTTGTAGACCTTGTTAACATCCTGCAAAAAACACAAGTGGGTAACTGCATGCTCAGATTGTTCCTTATTAGTAAAAGTTCCAACTAACTTTAATGCTTCCACCAAGTTGGGAGGTTTCTGACAAGCATAAGCCGTAATAATGGTTTGCAAGTATGTTTCAAAATACTCTGGTTTCTTAAGTACTGACAAGATACCTTCGCAGATTTTGTTGACTTTGGAATTCTTCAAGTCCACCACATCTTCTCTATTCTTGATTATTTTCCGTAATGGTGATGGAGCAGGCACTTCTTTGGTTGAAACTTGCAAGGCTTGGAACTCCTTTGACATATTATCAGATTCCCTCAATGTTTCCTTATATTTACTGACAGTCACGTCATCCTCGTGAAGACAAGAAACAAACAAGTCCAAGTGCTCCACTTTATTGATTTGCTTGACAAATGACTCAAGATTGTTAAAGAATAACTCAGGGTTGTAATCATGTAAGATGTCCAAATCAATTCTATGGGTACGACATGCAAGGAATGCTTCCTTGTATTGCTTGTTGGAAATGTAGTTACGAACACCTGAGACAACCATTATTCTAGGGCAGATTGTTTCCAAGTTACCTCTTGGAGCTTCCAACACCACAGAATACTTGCTTGGCATGGCATTGATCAAAATTGAACCACGTTCAATTTGCCTAATTCTTTCGTCGATCAATCCATCATTCTGGTTTGGGTTTTGGAATACTTCGAAATCAAAGGTTCCAGTTTGTGATTTTAAGTGCATAAAGCACAATTGTGAATGGACAGTGGTGAATAACAAATGAGACTCGGTAATTTTTAATGAGGTAACAGCAGTAGCTACTTGCTCATCATTGGCATACAACTTACCATTACTTGATAATCCAAATGGAACAAATTCACTTTCAAAGTCATCCTTATTGATTCTGCTTAACTCGAAATCACGGCATAGCAGTGGAAATTTACCAACAGTTTTAAGTTCGGCTTCCAAATTGATCTGATACACGGTCCCATCAATACCTTCGACTGCAACACCATCAAAATCAGATTGAGACTTCAAAATAACAATCTTAGTAGGTAAATCAATCGAGTCACGAAACATTGGAGTATCAAAGTCGTCAACATCAAATATTACTATTCTTGAAGTTGCTGTGGCATCAATTGCAATCGCTATTAAGTTATTTCCAATAAAGGCAATCTGTTTAGCAAATTCGTTGTGCTCCAATCCCAAGGATATTCTGTCAATTGTGCCCGAAATTTGTGGATGTTTACCCTTCTTCATCTCGTCAATTGAAAGTTCACTTAAAATGATATTATTGGCACTCGTCAAGGCGGCGTATCTTCCATTTGACTTACTCACAGCCAAATCATTAATGTTTTCTATTACTTCAATTTCTCTGAAACTAATTGGTGGAGGAACATTGGCAACTGACAATGGGGTGACCTTTAACAAAGAGCCATCAGTCACCAACGTCATACCAACATCGTCTCCTAATTCTGTGGGGCCGGTTACAATTTTATAAGCCAAATCAATAATTTCAATGCCCGAAAGAGTACCAATCATAAGGTGTAATGGCTTTTCTGGATGGAATTTGGCAAAAAGAATATGGTTGGTTGGCAAGTCGAATGTATTTATAAGTACTTCTTGTTTCAAATACCAATGATAATTCTTCGTGGTCCACAATTGAATTCTATCGTGAAGTTGAAATAATAAAACTTCACTATCACAAGACCATTCAAGATTCCTTACTACTTCAGTAAATGGGTTCAATCTGGTATTGAATTGCCCATGTCTTAACCCATTCCTTTCATAAAATACCAAGTCCAAGCATTCCTCACCATCTTGATCCAAGTGTCTTTGAGTTGAAGCTATCAAAGAGCCCTGTGGCTTCCATGCCAAGTTATGCTCAAGACCATCAATAGCTTCATTTACACTATCTAATTCTCCTTCGCGAGTGAATACCCTAATGACTCTTCTGTCATATAATTCACTTGTATCTTCCACTAAGACTGGCTCAATAGTTGTAACTGAAAAGTATTGACCATCACCTCTCCAACTAATCTTTTGAGTTTGATCATCCATATTAGAAATAATCCCTTTCTCAATTTCGGCTACGGTTGGATCTCTCAATGGTGAATCTTCCTTTAAATCTAAGCCAGCGTGCTTCAAAGCTTCTTTTTCTCTTTCCAATGCCTTAAAACCTTTTCCCTTGAACTGAGTTTCTTTTTTACCCCAACCAACGGAAACATGCTTCGAGTCGGTAATCTTGATATCATCCGGGTTTAAATCCTTTTCACTTACTGGCTCGAACATCCTAGATAGCAAGACTAACTTGTTTTCTTTAGTCAATATAGCCAAAGTTTCTTCGTCTGGAGACCAACAGGATGCAAGTAAACCCACATCGATGGACCCAACTATTTCAACAAAGGACGTATCGTAATCTGGATTGGTGGGGTCGTAGGTTGCTGAAACAATATCACCATTTTCAAATACTAAAATCAATTGATTTGACTCCACAAAATGGTTGAAACATAACAATTTGGAATAGGAAGTTACTGGAAAGCTAGCCAATACTAGGACCTCTCCTGTTTTCATGAATTGTTGAACCTCAACGACATTTGATTCCTCTGAAGTTAAGGCAAACGTAATACTATCAGAGACCGTATCAAAAACAGAGTTAACAAGCTCCAAATCAGGATATGACCTTGACTCTGGTTTTATGTTACCTCTGTTAAGAATTATCAAGTTTCTCATGGTTGCTTACTTGATATCTCCTATTGATTCAATATCAAGAAAGAGATGCTCATCTTACTTTTTTTCAAGAGGGAGTAGAACCAACATGTTATATGCACTACTAAATCAGAACCTCAGGAAAAGGTAGGAAGCCTAAGGCCAAGCCAAAAGAGTGTCATACATGCTATATTACAATGTTTCATAAAGTATGATTATCTAGACCTCTATATATGACATTTTGATAGACACAATTGTTTATTGTTTATCACTTAAAAAGTTTTTTGATTTTTTCAAATTTATTTTTAGAATTTCTATAAATGTATGATTATGCTAATTTTAATTCCTGTTTCTTCGTTCTAATGTAATCTTCTACTGTGTCTTTAATGACCAAATTAGGATAAAGTTGATCAGCTTTAAACGGAACTCTGGTTATAGGATCAAAAGTACCTCTGCTTTGAATATGCTTTAATATTTCTGTTTTTTCATAGGTTATGCCACAAGGTGTCACAACTGGATCGCTGAACAAATTAAAAGAAATTGGATCTACCAAATTATCGGGCGCATCCATGGTTATTTTGTCAACAAGACCCACATTGTCTGATTCTACTGTGGTTATTGAACTAGTTGACGACTCAGGGGTGGAAGACTTGGATGACTTGGAAGTCTTGGAGTCCAGCCGAGCTCTATTTTTAACAAGGTGAGATTCATAAAGACCGTGATTGTAGTTATTTCTGAAAACGTCCAAAAGATCACATAGTTCCTTAAGATGTTTTTTGTAGACAGCCAAAAGCAGTCGAGAATACTTTGCTTTTGAATAATCTTGCCGATACCTTACTTTTAATTCTTGCAATTCCTTGCGATGGTCGGAGTCAATCAATTTGAACATTTTGTAGTAAAGTGTGTTGCTGTTCATTATTCCTGTCATCTCATTATATTGCTTGATTTCTATTTTCACTGCTAGGATATCATCGAGGACATGTTGTGCTATTTCTTCTGGGGTACCTTTCACAACTTGCGAAGTAGACTGTGGTGCTTTGAATAAGGAAAGAAAAGAGTTCATTAAGGATATAGAAAAATTTACAAATGAAATTGAACCTTGAACCTGGGGGAAGTGAAATGGCTTATCGGCCTTGTTCAGCATATTTATATATATATAGGGGTACATATATTGTTTGACTCCACCCATACAATCTAATATTATGTCATCGATCAAAAAATAATTAGAGATCAATGCTCGCCTAGACTTGTGCACAGTAACAGATTTGTTTAAAGTTTGTCAGCACCTGTTTTTTTGCCTGTTTTAGTTTTCAAACATAAAATCTAGATCATATGACACCAACGTACGATTATGGACAGGATTTCCAGCCAATTTAAGTGTCGTACGAGGCCCACACCTATACGTTACTTATCTCTTGACACCAACTCGGTACCTTTTACTAATGCACTTTCGTCCAGATCCATATGCAGCCCTGTCATTTTTTTCGTCAGAGTGCATCGTCAGCTAGTGTTTATTTACTTTTTACATTAGCAATTACGTCAATTGGGTGGGGCCGTGCAGAATTATCGGACTTATTTGTTGGAAGTTCTCGGACGTGGTTCATAATTCAGATAAATTGCTCGGCTGCTTCTTGTGATACAGTTATAACGGACACACATTGTCCAGGTAACCACCGTGGCTACGTTACATTATTGCATGATGCAATTTCTTTTTGTAGTTCTTTTTATTTGTATCATCGACAGATTTGGGAGGAGGCTCCTCTACTAAACTGACCCAATTGCTCCAATCAAATTAATTGCTAAAAATATCGACAGCAATATTCACAATGCTGACCAACACCTCTAAAGCAACTAAAACAACGACAACAAACTCCAAATTTTCTTCATGCGAATGACCTAATTGTTCCTTCAACATTTGAAGCAAATCTGAAATGACCTCTAATCTTTGATTTAACAACTCAACTCTCTGGTTGATTTCCAAATATCCTCTAGTTGCTTGGTAGATAGGCTCGAGATGGGGCTCTGCCCACATTAACTCCGGCGAGTCTAATACTGATCCATGTAAATTAATATTAATTCTCAAGATGAACAACTCACCTATCGACTTCATGATTTCGTCCCTCGTCATTTCCACCTTACCCGTGTGAGCAATTTGTTGAGGGATGTCTTGTGTATCTTCAATGGTATTGTCAACCAATTCCTCAAACAAGGAGATTTTTACCGATTGTGCAAGGGCATGGGAAATCGATAACTTCAACATATAATTATTATCATCCCTCAAGGTAATAAAATCATTGTAAATTCTTGGCTGGTACGACTGGGTGATATAGTAGTTGAATTCTTCAATTTGGATATCTTCAGATGATAACTTTTCGCTTTCAAATTTTGCCAAATCTTCAAGAAATGCAGACTCTTCCTTCGTGGTGTATCCCCACATGATAATTACCCCATATTCGAAAATAAATATATCATTCTTTCTTCCAATATCAATTTCACCACCCTCATCGGCCAATCGTATCAATTTATGGCCCGTGTCCTCGTCACCACCGTTATCACTTCTCCAATCTTTATAGGTAAAAGGTGTATAAAGACATTCATCAAAAAGCTTAGGACTAGTATTATGTATACGCTTACGGTCCTTTAACCATCTCAACAAATCCTTCATCTTATATGACCCACAGGTACAGTATGCTGTTACCCTAGGCAACAAATCACGATGCAGTTTGTCTAATATCTCAGCATCCTTTCTTGCGGAAGTATCCGTAATCCGCCGAACCTGTGAATAAACATGCGTTTTATTGGAAGTACTATAATCATCTTCGTCGTCATCTTCGGCGCCACTCGAATTGATTTTGCTATCCGGTGGGTCCTCAGGAAGTAATTTTAGTTTCTGTGACGTTCTGCTCGTCCGTTGAAACCCAATCTTGGGTGATTGGGCAATTTGTGTCCCGGTCTTGTTGGCTTGAGCAGTTTTAACATTACGGTTCTGTAAAGATGATTTTTGAGCACCAGTACCTAGTGAAGATCCAGCCTGTGGCAGTGTATTTACACTTGAGGATTGTGATGATTGTGTTTGGGCTGCTTCCGGTAGTATAATCGGATTTTCGGATATTTTAGATAGTAGTGGTGTGGATTCTTTATTTGTCATGATGGTTTTCTTGAATTATGAAGAACAAGATAAGAATGAATTTCAATACATTGACCTTATCACACAATCATCTATCGCACTTTTCGTATACTCACTTTCTCGGTCATATTTTCATTTGTCCCTTTGTGACTATACTGCACATAAACGATTACAAAAAAAAGTTCAGATGAGATGCCCTCTTTATTTTGCATCATCAAAAACTACGGTCTGAGGTTCTCTACAGCGCATCCTCCCAGATAAGATGCAGCAGAAGACAAAGACAACTTTGTCAACTAGAAGACATGCTTTTTCTTCTTTTAGAGAAAGAGTGGACTCTATCAAGATTGAGCCAAATTTAAAGCTTAATGTCAGAGTTCACGATCACGTAGAGTCTTCACACTTTCTTACTACATTAGATCACTGGAAGGAAGTCAATTCTAGTGGGAATTTCACTGAATTCTTGGAAAAAGTTGAATCCCATTCCCAGTCTTTACCGCAGATCTTGCATCATCAATCAGCAATCTATGATGCCCTACATGAACATATCAAAAAGAACGACCCACACTCCATTCAACCACTTTTGGAACTATTGTCTCAATTCATTCACGATCTTGGTCCAGATTTTATGCCCTACTATACTAGATTCTTAGAGTTGCTCATGGAAGTTGCAACTGGTATCAGCCCTAATGATCTTCAGAATGGCAGAAACTCTTCAAACACTTTGGAGTGGCTGTTCAACTGCCTAGCATTTGCATTCAAATATTTGTCCAAGACATTAACATCAAACTTACTCACAACATTTGAAGTATTGATTCCATTATTAAAGTTGACTAAAAGAGCATACATTTCTCGGTTTTGTGCTGAGGCTCTTTCATTTCTAATCAGAAAGCTGAAGGTTGAAAGTTTAACACAAATCTTGAAGTACTCCTTTGATGACCAGATTGAATCCATTAGAGGAAACGAAGCATACCACGAATCTTTAATTATTTTATACAGTGAAGCCATGAAAAACACCAAAGGTACTTTCCATTCCAAATCTACATTGATTTTGTCCAAAATCATCAAGAATGCTTTAGAACCAGCTGACAATGAGTTTCACGAAGAATTCATATCAATAGTTTCTGATATTTTATTAGAAATTATACGTCATGGTTCTGAATTGGCCTGTCCGAAATTTTATGAGTTGGTTACAGACTATTTAATGAAACTTATTACGGAGAATGGCCATCCAAAAACATTAATTGCTGTGTCTCAACTTCTTTCTACCTTATCATTTGCTGATTCAGGAAAAAAGATATCCAATTGGAATCCAATTTTGGTGACCATTCAAGCATTACTTCAAAAGATTGAAGGGTTGGCCAATACGGAATTGCGGGTTGAACTAATGGAATCTTTGGTTTACTTATTTGCAATTGTTTTCCGTAATTGTGAAGTTATTGACTTAACCAGATACTACAAGTTAATATTCGAGTCACTTATTAAACTCAATGATGGCCAACAGTTTTTGATCTTTGCCGAGACTGCATTGGGAATTAATCAAACTAAAATGATAAACTTCGGTATTGGAAAATACATTCAAGATTTCATCAACAAATACTCAAACAATGTGAGAGAGTTGAAGAAGTTGGCATTCTTCTTAGCAAGATTAAAGGACAAGAACTACTACGATATTACTCCAATCCCAACTTTATCCAGACCAACACAAGAAAGCATTATCTCCCAATTACAAGAGAAGTATTCGAAAATTAATAATCCTAATGATTTACCAGAAATTTACTGGAGATTATTAATTTTGAGATATGGAGAAGAATCTTCGATTACCCATGAATTGAGTTACTTACTTACGCTTTTGGATGTATTATTGGACGATAAGTTTCCATACAAAACCCATTTTTCAAGTGATCTTGTTTCTATCATTATTGATTCATTGACTCAATTAATGAAGCAATCTAAAAACTCAGAGACAGTCTCTCTTGTTTTCCAAAAGATGTTATCTCATTTCACTGAATTGCAAAGTTCATCATTGTTTATTGCTTCTTTCGACCACTTCATACAATCTTTTTCAACTGTCATCTCAAAGACTCTTGAAGATAATTTTGGTATGCTTGCCAACGGAGTTGTCAAGAACTTCCACTTACCACATCACAATTCCAGAATCAATTCTATCGAGTTGTTAGTTACTTTACACAATGTGACTAACAAGGAGATCTCAACATTTTTGTCGCAAGTGAGAATCATTGAACAGGTTCCTTTGACTTTAGCCAATGGTAGAGATATTGGACTTCGAGTTCGTCATCTTGCTACCGAATACAAACAATGCATAAAACCATCTGATTTGGAAAGCCACATAATTGGCAGCTATTTCTACGGTCTTATGACAAATAAATTCCAACCTTGTTGGACTGCAGTTCATGAAGTATTGCCATTGATTATTACTTCAATTTCCAAACACATCTGGGATTTATCAATCTATTTTATCAAAATGGATTACGATAAGCAAATATCTTCCTACTACAACTTTGACTATGCGTTATTTGATTCAGAAGAAAGTGAGTTGTTGAATTGGCAAGCAAAAAGCAAGAGATTGAATGAAAACTTCTCTATGATTGAAACCAATTACTTTGTTAAGTACAGAAACATATACTCCTCAATTGTCGAATATGCCGCAAGTGTCAGAGCAGACAATACCTACAGTCTGGTCATGAGATCCCAGGCAATAAAGACTCTTGCAGTTGTTCCTTCTGTTGCAGAACGTCATTCTGATATTTTAGTTCCGATGATCTTGAACCTGTCAAACGAAGCAATGGACTCTGAAGATCTGTTATCGAGCTCGTGGACTTTAAAAGACAAGAGTGAGCTTGTTTCATTGTTCGTAAAATTTCATAACTTGAAGAAAGTTCATGATTCAGAGAAGTTGTATGAACATTTATTAATGTTGTTGTGCAACCGGAACCTACAAGTCCAGAAAATGGCATTGGATGTGCTTTTACGTTGGGGAGTTGCTTCAGTGAATAAGTATCGTGATAACTTAAGAAATTTGTTGGATGATACCATCTTCCGTGATGAACTTTCCAAGTTTATCACGAAAGATTCAGAAAACAAGATTGAAGACCAAGATTTAGTGCATTTGATGCCGTTAGTTTTGCGTATTTTATTTGGAAGAGTTCAAGGTACACCAAAGAGTAATAGTAAAACCGGAAAGAAGTTTGCTGTCATTACGGTGTTGCCAAACCTTTCGGATTCAGATATTGAAGAGTTCTTGAGTTTAGGTTCACAAAGACTTGACTACATCCAATTTTTTGCCGAAGGTGACATCAACACTGAGAAGAGTCAATTGAAAAAAATTAGTGGTTACGTGAATCTTCTTAGTGAGGTTTACAATACTTTAGGTCAAAAGTATGCTGAGGTCTTAAGTTCTACCATCAGACCATTGGTATATTCCTTAGTTGCTGCACAACATAAGATTGATAATCCAAGCATTGATGAGAAGGATGAAAATATCGACAAGACAGCTAGAAATATCAGACAAATGGGTATGAGATGTTTGAGTGATCTTTTCAAAACTTTGGGTGATGCGTTTGTTTGGGATGAATATATTCCAATTATTTTCGAGCATATTATAGAGCCAAGAATGGAGAACTTTGCTATTGAAAATTTGCAGCAAACTTCATCAATGATGAAAACCATCACAAGTTGGATTGAATCATCAAACACTACAAGCTTTTTATATATTGCAGATTTCGCTCCTGTCAAAGCTGTACTCTCGATCCTTGACCACAGTAATGCAAAAGAAAGTGTTATTGCAACTGTTCTTGAGTTTTCTATTGCTGCTCTCAGCAAAAAAGGCATTACAGAAGAGAAGTTCTACACTTTGTTGGCACTAATGGTTAGCTCCCTATTAAACAATTTACCTACCATTATTGAAAATATTACCAGTCGTGAAGTTGGATCGTTGGCAATCAAAGCTTTGCTTTTATTAATTGAAGGCAACTATATTGATGAAAAGGAAACGAAGGCCTCTTTGGTTGAATCTTTGATTAAAGCATTGGAAAAACCACACAGTCAAATTGATTCAAATGATAAAGTGAACGTTTTGCTGTCGTTATCTTCTTTAATTGAAGGCTACGATTGCTCTTTTGATGACATACTGCAGTTATACGAGACATGTGCTAAATCGTTCAGAATTTATTCTGACCGCAGAATTCGTGAAACATTAGTGGAGGTATTCAGTAGCATTGCAACCAGATTCCTCGATATTGAACCAGTTTCTGAGGTCTTGAGACAATTGAATGCGTATTCTACTAAGAGAATACAAGAATTGGATTTTGAACAGAGACTTGATGGTTTTAAAGAGATTAATGAAACTTCTTATAAATCATATTCCAATGTGCAATGGTTACCCCTTCTTCACTGTGCTTTGTTTTTCATTAATGATGAAAATGAACTTGCTATCAGAACCAATGCTGCCTACTTATTAAGAAGATTTGTTGATTGTTTCTCCGCAAAGAAAACTGAAGACGAAGCCCAGCCATATATCAGAACATTCAAGAGTGTCGTATTACCTTATTTACGCATTGGCTTGAGAAAGCAGAACGAGGATGTTCAATCTGAATATCTTAGTGTCTTGGATCATACAGTTCAAAACGCAAAGTACTTTACCGATTTTGATGATATGAAGGTCTTAACATTCAAGAACGACGATGAAGCCAATTTTTTTAAGAACATTAATCATATACAAATCCATCGTCGTCAAAGAGCAGTGAAGAGACTTGTTGAACATAGAAACGAATTGAGCGAGAATAGTATTTCTCACTATATTCTCCCAATCATCGAGCACTATGCATTGAGCTCCGAGGAGAAGTATATGAGTGTTGGTCTTGAAACATTGGAAGCAATAAGCTTCTTAGTTAGATGTGTTGGGTGGAATCATTTTAAAGCTTTGTTCAGAAGATATATCGCCAACTTGAGACACTCAAAACCAGAAAACTTAAAGAACCATGTTCAGTTGGTTGTAGCTGTATCCAAGGCATTAATGAGTTCTGTTCAATCCAAACAAAATGATGAAACCTTGGATGTGATTAAGAACATGCCACAGCAGAAGGAAATGGACATCTATATCACTAAAGAAATTTTCCCTCAATTGTCAAAGATTTTAACTATCCGTGATGATGAAACGATTGTTGCTCGTGCTCCATTGTCTGAAGCAATGACCTGTTTGATCATGTGTGTTTCTATCGAATTGATTGAAACGGAACTTCCGGGTATTTTAACCAGCACTTGTCAGGTTATGCGTTCTAGATCGGAAGAATTGAGAGATGCTGTCAGAAAATCATTGAGCAAGATCGCCATCCTCTTGGGCCCAAAATATCTCCGCTTTATTTTGAAAGAGTTGAAAACTGCCTTATCAAGAGGATCACAAATCCACGTTTTGAGTTACACAGTACATCATTTATTGGTTGCACTTCAACCAATTTTGAAACATTCCGATTTGAATGATGCTGTCGATGTCATAGTTGATGTAATCATGGAAGATATATTTGGTGCTGCTGGTCAAGAAAAGGATGCCGAAGGTTACACCAGCAAAATGAAAGAAGTTAAATTCAAAAAGAGTTTTGATTCTGGTGAAATCTTGACATCCAATATCAGCTTGTCACACTTCACAACTGTCTTAGAACCAATTAAGCTTTTGATTAAAGAAAATATTAACTTAAAGACTCAAAATAAATTGGATGAGTTATTGAGAAGATATGCCTTGGGTTTGAACCACAATAGCGATGCTGGAAGCCCTGATATTTTGGTTACTTGTTTTGAAATTCATAAGCAGGCTTCAGAGGTGTTTGATGACAGAAAGGAGAAATTGCCGGCAACTGCATCCGAGGAGCATTTCTTGGTTAATTTGAACGCCAAGCCTACGAAAACTCAAATCAGCAACGATCTTCATCTTCATACGTTACAGAAATTTGCATTTGAATTGTTAAGAACTGCTATTACTAGACATGAAAATTTGATGACAGTTGGTTACCTCACTGGATTTATTCCCTTGTTAGATGACGGTATTAAGTCTGAAAATGAAGCCGTCGTTGTTTCGGCCTTGAGGATTTTGAACGTGGTTATCAGGTTGGAATTCTTGGAAAATGAAAACGGAATATTCGAATCTTGCGCAAGAACATCTTTAAATATTATTCAAGATTCCCCTTCTACTAATTCTGAATTATGTCAAGCCTCCTTGAGATTTTTGGCGACAGCTCTCAGACATAAGCCTGAGATTAACCTAAAGGATACGGCCGTCAGTTACATTCTAACTCGTCTTCAGCCTGACTTGGAAGAGCCAAACAGACAAGGTTTAGCATTCAACTTCTTGAAGGCAGTTGTGGCCCAGCACGTTATGATTCCAGAGATCTACGATACTATGGATAAAGTTTCGAAAATTATGATTGTGAACCACTCCAAGGAAATAAGAGATATGTCCAGAAGTGTGTACTTTCAGTTCTTGATGGAATATGATCAAGGTAGAGGAAGATTAGAAAAGCAGTTCAAGTTCTTGGTTAACAATTTGGTCTACCCAACTGATGAAGGAAAACAGTCGGTGATGGAATTGATTCACTTAATTATTGTCAAAGCCAGTCCGGAATTGTTGACTAAGTTGGCTTCATCATTCTTTGTTGCTTTAGCAAATGTCTTGATTACATATGAGTCAGGAAAATGCCGCGAAATGGCTGCCTCTTTGATTGCAAGTATTTTCAAAAAGTTAGGAAAGGATAAATTAGGAAATATCGAAACCTACCTTACGGCATGGTTAAACCAATCTACCAATCCACACTTGAGTAGATGTGGTCTTGGTATTTACAAGATTTACATTAACGAGTTTGGCCTTGGTGCTAACAAGAAATGGGAAGAAATGGTATTGAGAAATATTGAAGGAATCCTTGAATCCTCCAAGAATACACCCGAAACAGAATCCCAAGTTGAATGGGAATTACTCTACTCTGCACTTAACGTTTATTCGTCCATTTGCTCCAACTTACGTGAACAGGTGTTCATTAAGGGTTTTGAAAAGACATGGAGAGCCATTATTGATTGTTTGTTATATCCACATGCTTGGATTCGTCTTCTTGCTTGTCGTTTAATGGGTATCTTTTTGTCAAACTTAGACAATTTGAAATTTAAGTTAACTGACTATGAAATCCAAACCGTAGCATACAGATTGTTACGTCAATTAGGTGCACCTTCAATTTCGGAAGATTTGGGAACACAAATTACCAAGAACTTGGTTATCATTGCAATGAGATGGGAAGAGAATAACACCAAATATGAATTTGCAACAGAGATGCAAGATGCAGACGAAGTCAAAGAATCCAAGTATGATTTTGCCAATGACTTTATCGTCTCGCGTACCTGTGCTATTATGAGACAAGAATCCAACTACAAGAATTCATTTGTGAGCAAGAAAACTACAATTAAGCTTGCAGCAATGTTGATTCAAATAACTAGTGCCGAGAGAGTTGCCGGTGTTGCTGAAAAAATATTGTTAACGTTGTTTAATTTCACTGAATTAAAATCCAATAGCAAGGAAGAAGAAGAGTTGATAAATCTTTCAACGGAATGTTCCGGCATGATTGAAGAGAAATTGGGTGTTTCCGAGTTTACAAGAATTTATTCAAAGGTTAAGTCAAGTATCAGTACGAGAAGACAGGAAAGAAAGACTAAACGTGCACAACTTGCAGTGAATGCCCCTGATATTGCGGCAAAGAGAAAATTGAAGAAACACGAAAGAACAAGGGAGAAGAGAAAGCATGAAAAGGATGAAAATGGTTATTATCGTACGAAGAAAAAGAGGTTTGCTTGAGTATGTGTACAAAAAGATGTAATTAAGATACAAAAATAGAAAGAGAAATACATAAACTAATTATTTCCGTTAGTATTATTTATGCCTGATGGCTCTTGTGAAACAGGTTGGACCTCTCCTGGTACAATAACCAGGGCTGCAACCTGATCTGCTGCTTGAATAGGTGGTTGTATCGATGACTGTGGTTGGAGTTGCGTCTCAATAGGAAGAGGTGCTGCAACTGACGCAACAGGCGAAACCACATTTTCGTTCTCTTTAATTTGCTGAGCTGGATGGGCTGCAATACTTGTTGCCTGACCTGTCAAGCCATTTTCATTTTCTTTAAAAGTAGATGGGTCCTCGTCGACCTTATCGAAATGTTCCAATTCTAAATCTTCTGGGAGATCGGATGCTTCGTCATCCAAGCCTTCAATCTTGGATTTCTTGATTGGTCTACCTTCTTCATCCAATACATCATGCTTCTTGCGCTGGTATGCGGCCATCTCTGTTATATATCTTATTCTATCTTCATCGTACAACTTGTAATATGGCTTCCGGTCTTCGTCGCTCAAGTTTTTCCATGCCTCGGTCATTGTTCTGGATAAATCGTGGGCAACGCCTGGATTCTTTTCCTCCATCTCCTTCTTGATTCTCTCCTTTTCCATATCACAAAATATTATGTAAACATTCGTTGGTCTCTTGGGCAAATCTGGATCTCTAGCCTTGTGAGACTTTACTGCCGGGCTAGTGGAAGTGGGGGTTACAGGCATACCGAACTTCTTTTTTGCTGGTGCCTTCTTTCCCATGACAACACCACGACCGGATTTTCCGGCAAGTGAATCATCAAAAACACTAGGGACTGGTGGGGAAGCCATTTCTTCAAATGCTGTAATACCAAATGGAATCAGTTTGGCTTGTTCCTCAAGTCTTTCCATCAAAATAGCATATTCCAAACGGGATCGACGGATTGATGCTTTTGTCCGAGATAATGCAAGTGTAGCGATTTCATTGTTCCCTTCTATCTCTAGTATCCTCTTTTTCAATTCTTTACATTTCTGCTTGAATTTGTGCTCTTATTATGTTAGCAAACCCATCTATCAGTCTCTTTTGCTTCTATTATACATACCCTCGCTCTCGGGAGCATATTCTTTTACCGGTAATTTCATAACAATTTGTTCTGAGTATAAGGCGGAATTTTAAAAGCGAACGTTCTCTGATGATCTCGTAGTACCATTAAATTTCATCTTTGCCAGAATACACGACTATCTAAATATGTGTTGATCAGTAATGTATGCTTATGTAATAAGTTGGTAACCTGTAATACGGAACCAAACCTTACCGTGACTGGCAACACTTTAAACTCATGGCTACATAAGTCATATAACTAAAGTAAAATCGATACGAAACCTAAACTTGACAGAAACAAAGATAACTGAAATAAAACACACTCCTATCAACGCTAATAAAATGACATACCAAACCCATAAAATCACTATGGATTACTGATAGCAGGAGATAACAATTCATAATCCGATCCAAAATCATTTTCATCTCCCTCCGCAACGCTAATAATGTCGTACTCATCTTCAACAGAAATATTAACATCATCAATTTCAGCTGTAACAGACTTTTCCTTTGTATCCAATACCGCATCCAAAGGATCAATTTTGATACTCGTCTCCATTGTCGTTTCTTTGGGCAAGGATGGAAGCAACATAGAGTGAGTTGAACTATATATGGTTGAAGACTTAGCCGATAAATCAGCAATAGAGGGATTGGAAGATTCAGCATCCATCAATTCGTCTTCCCCTTCAGATTCCACATTGCTATCGGTTGCAGAGTCAGGTGAAGGCCGTGGTAATTCGTTGACGGTTGCTTGTAATTCGTGCTCAGATGAATTTGTCTTGGTTTGAGTTGAAATATCCTCATCGATTAATTCCTTTCTCCTTTCAAACTTGAAATCTCCACTTAAATTCTTCATGCTTAACTCACATAAGCCATAGTTGTCGTCATTATACATAGCCAATTTGAATGGGAACTTCATGTGTGTGTTAATCAATCCAATATTGAATTTGCTAGTTTTGCCAGGTGCAATTCCACCCGTCTTATGAATTACGACAGATACCACAGACTTATCAAGACAGTTGATTATTTCAAGCTTCAAGTTTGTACAGTCAATGGTCTTGGTTGATTTGTTATGAATGATTGCTTGAGACAAATTTCTAGATTTAGGGACTAAAGTCACATTGATAATATCTTCATCAGAAAGTATGTTCTCAGAAATATTCGCAACCTTTTTGATACAAGAAGTGTTCTCCAAAACTCTAGACTTAGATCCCATGAGTTCCAAAACCGAATCAGATTCAAAATTATAAGGCCCTTCAAAACTGCAATCGGAAGTGACAATCTTCAATTTTAAGTTTGATAATCCTTCAAAATGGTCGCTTAGTTTACCGAAGAAATTGTATGTGCGTTCCTGACCAGGCCTAACGATAGGTGTATTCTTAACTTGGATCATGACCTTTTGAGCTTCATTGAAAAATTCAAACTTAACGTCTCCACCATTGATAACTCTGCTTGAAGTGTTGACGACTGTCATAGCACTAATTGAATCGTTTGCACCATACCTCTTTGGTCTCACACTAATAGTCTCCGCATCATTTTGCTCTAATTTACTTGATTTGTCGTCAAGCTTACATTCGGCTTCACTGGAGACCATCACAATATCATCTTTCTCTTCAGATATTTCAGTTTCTGTATTCTTTAGGAAGTCAGTCAGCTTGCTCAAGTCAGAATTAGTAGTTCCTGCTTCAACCATGCTCTTCAAAACAGCATATGCAACATCCTCATTTGAATTCTCTGTTGATGAATCTTTGTCTAAGTTGATGAAGTTAACCAACTCGCGATATCTTTCAGCATCTTTCACATATTGATTGACATTCTTGAAAAACAACTCAATTCCACCATCATTAAGAAAAGATTCCAATTTTTGTCTTGTTTCATTAGTACACTCATGCAATGGTATGTCATAAAACTTATCATTGTTGGTACTTTGCATCGAAGCATCGTAAAACTCGCTCGAATCAGTATAATGTGAATCGGACGAACGAGGGCCCTGAGGTGGTACCCAGTGTCTGGAACTATCACCATTTGGTACGAAACGAACTTTTGGATCAACTATTCTCACAACTGGATGTGAGTACAAGTGGTCCCCAATTGGTTTCTTATCAACAATTTGCTTGTTGATACATGCTTCGCATAGGTCCAAATCATTGCATACCAAGCACTTGAATCTATAGCCAATAATTGGTACAAAAACAAGGGCCTTGGCGTCATATGGATTACATGAATCACAACTTGCTGTTGTATGAACAGAATTCCTATGGTTGACATCAGTTTCAGTGGTGTATCCACTAGAGGCTTGACAGAAATCTTTCTTTTTGAAATGTTTCTGAGACGTAATTCTCGCCATTGGGTGAGAAGGCAAGTGACTTCCTATCCGTTTAGAATCATTTTCTTCAAGGCAATCTTCACAAACGTCAAAATCAGGACAAACCAAGCAGGTGTACCGAACTCCTTTAATAGGTACATCATCATCAGGATGACAAGAATCGCAGATAACATTGTGCACAATGGAACTGTCTGCATTCGTAGTTGCTTCAGGGGGAGGAGGAGGAGGCGGATTTTCAAAACTGGCAAATGCATCCTTAGTGAATTCATTTAAAATATCCTTGCAGTGTTCAGTCAACGATTCTACAATCGTGTCACCCAACGAGGCAAAATCGAATACCTGGTTTGGAGTAAGCTTTGTCTTCGTTGAGGTACCGGAGGCTTGCGGAGTTAAATCATTAATGATAAGCTTAATGTGATTTTTAACGTTCAAGCTTCTTGACAAAGACAGAAAGTCTGCTGAGGATTCTAAGGCAACGTAGTCTCTGCGCTTTTTTGATTTTCTCAAATAGTTCAAGTGTGGAAAGTTTGTCTTGGTTATATTCAAGCTAGTAGATGAAGCCAAGTAAGCCAGCAATTCGTCTTTCGAATTAATATTTTTGAATTCAGAACGGTCACAAAAATGATTGACTCTGACCTCAGGTGAAGGGTATCTGTTGTACGTGATTCTCATATTAATTGTGGACATCGTGGATAGTAGTAGTTTTTAAGGGGTTGCTGAGAAAAACCGATTTAGGGGTGTAAAAGATTTAATAGATCAAGGTAAGCTGAACCAAAGAATTTAAAACAAAGCAGTGGCGAAATCGCTTCAGAATTTTGCCACTGTCCAATTGTTTAGTACTTTTATCAAGTATTAAAAGGTGGTGTGGATTTTAAGGGATTTTGCCTTCGAGTGATCTTATCTTATCCCTGTCGTGTAAGCTCAAAAAATGGGGTAAAGAGGGTAACACCATAAACTTTGCCTTCGGTATTATTCGGTTAAAAATTACAAAATTATATCAAGAAACTTCTGCAATGTGTAGCTGGTCTTTTCTCGGATCTCTTATTGAATAGTTTAAGGTAATCGTTTCTTTTTTGGTAAGAGAAACAATTCACCATGAAACGCAATTTTCAGCTGGTACCGCATCACCTATTTGTAAGAGAGACAAAAATATATCTGACTAAGTAATAGCAACTTTTCCCTTCATGGTAAAGACATATCCTAAAGCAGTAGTTTTTGACTTAGATTACACTTTATGGCCTTCGTGGTGTGATACACATATTTCCATGCCTATTCTGCCGGTTTCAAAAACGGAAATTGTCGATAGGTATGGTTATTCCTTATCGTTTTATAAGGATGTTGAATCAATTTTGTTGGAATTGATCAGCAACGATGTGATAATTATTGGTGCCAGTAGAACTGCTACGCCACGAGTGGCACAGGAATTGCTTTCCTTGTTGCATATTGATGACAAGCCTGCGATCAAATATTTCGACTGCTTGCAATGGGGGCAAGGTTCCAAGATTAAGCATATCAGCCAAGCTGCTAAACAACTAAAATTAGAAGATGAGCTAAAGCATGGCGAATTTATTCTCTTTGATGATGAGCTTAGAAATCGGGACGTAAGAACTATCAATTGTTTTTTTGCCCATATCCATGATGAAACTAAAGGTTTGACTAGACAGATCTTTGAAACTGAAATACACAATTGGCTGAAAACAAAAAAGAATCAATAGAACAATTGGAATCATCAGCATTATTAGACATAACATAGACACTATATACTTATTAAACGAAATATTTCCGGAATGCAGCTAATAACCAGATCATGAACAGCGTGAAATTAAAGTGAAGAAGAATATTATACTTCGTTAGAAGAACTTTCCTGAATTGACTTAACAAGGGATACGATATTATCATGAGAAGCATTGAGTGGAGGACTGACTTCTTTCTAGAATGTTAGTATCGCAACTATTGGAACAGTTCTTGTTTGTTGGTTTATACTTACGGATCTTAGGAAACTCCTCAAGTTATCATCGGTCCACTCCTGCAAATCCACAAGGCTACTTCCGTTCAAGTAAGTTGAATCCTCGGGTGCTGATTCAGTAAGCTCGATTGGTTTATTCTGATCTTCGGAGTCATTATCTTCTTCGGAGTCATTCTCCTCTTTTGTTCCTGTTACGTAATTGAACAAGGAGGTCTTGATATGAGGGAAGCTCTTCAAAACAAGGTATGAGATGCCTATAGCAGCAGCAGTGGATACTGCTGTCACCTTCAAGGCATGGCCTCTGTTACTTTTATTAAGGGACATCCTGCTTCCTTGGAAGATTAGTTGTTAGAAGATTAATGTTTTATAGCATTTCTACTCAGCACGTGAAATTTGTAAATTACATCTCTGATGATTATTATTATCTAATGACATTTTTACCCATATTGTACATTAAATAAAGAACATAAAACTATATAATACATAAGTTGTAGACGTACACACTGGTACTGTGCTACGGTAGAAGTAGAAGTGCTTTTCCAGAAAAACCTAATTAAGCACATAAAGCACACCTTTGTTGTCAACGCGGATAACCCCGGAAGAGTTACCGAGGAAAACAGCAGAGCACTCACCTGATCTTAGATATCTTTAGCTTATAATTCTTTGGAAGCCTTTTCGGCCTTGTTTGACTTGGCTGGCAACAAGTCTTGGTGAATGTATGGCAAGACACCACCTTGGGCGATTGTGACGTGACCCAACAACTTGTTCAATTCTTCATCGTTTCTGATGGCCAAT
The DNA here is from genome assembly GCA_030574975.1 of Teunomyces atbi. Classification (NCBI taxonomy): domain Eukaryota; kingdom Fungi; phylum Ascomycota; class Pichiomycetes; order Serinales; family Debaryomycetaceae; genus Teunomyces; species Teunomyces atbi. Next base: position 2,114 of record JAJMFW010000032.1, on the reverse strand, counting down.
TGCAAGTGTCTTGGGATAATTCTGGACTTCTTGTTGTCTCTAGCGGCGTTACCAGCCAATTCCAAGATTTCAGCAGCCAAGTATTCCAAGACAGAAGTCAAGTAAACTGGAGCACCAGAACCAACTCTTTGAGCGTAGTTACCCTTTCTTAATAATCTGTGAACTCTACCGACTGGGAAAGTCAAACCTGCCTTAGCAGATCTTGAAGTAGATGCTTTTTCGGTTGAACCGGCCTTTCCTTTACCACCAGACATATTGATTTATAATTTTTGCTTAGCAATTGAAGATGAACCCGCACGCAGAAATCACGACAGTTAAATAGTCTCCAACAAGTAAACACTTGAATTTGGGGAGGCGACAAAATTCGTGCTCGTGTTTACACACTCCTTCTCGTAAATGTGAGACTGTTGCATGCGCGCGTAATTGCTAAAACGGCTGCGTATATTGTAGTATATACGCGGTCGCGCGCTCCAGAAGAAAACAACAATCAACAGTTCACGTCACATTTAAATAGAGCTATTCCCGTAAGGTGTTCGTTTTTTTCGTAGTTAACCTCCCTGATTTTTTTAGAAAATGGCCCCAAAAGCAGAAAAGAAACCCGCCTCCAAAGCTCCAGCTGAAAAGAAGCCAGCTGCCAAGAAGACTGCTTCTACTGATACTAAGAAGAAGACCAAGACCAGAAAGGAAACTTACTCTTCTTACATCTACAAGGTCTTGAAGCAAACTCACCCAGACACTGGTATCTCTCAAAAGGCTATGTCTATCATGAACTCCTTTGTCAATGATATCTTTGAAAGAATTGCTGGTGAAGCTTCTAAGTTGGCTGCTTACAACAAGAAGTCTACCATTTCTGCCAGAGAAATCCAAACCGCCGTCAGATTGATCTTGCCAGGTGAATTGGCCAAGCATGCCGTTTCCGAAGGTACTAGAGCTGTCACGAAATATTCTGCTGCCGCTAACTAGATTGCAAGTCAATGTTCTTTTAGTTTATCTATTTGTATTATTTAGCTTATATTTCGGACTATTCGGCCACTTTGTATATTAGAATGAATACCTCGAATTTTGAATCCGTTAGCTTTCATATCAACATACCCGTTTGGTGTGGATGGCGTATTGATCCTACTTAACAAAAACAGGTTTTTCTGATCAACAAAATGCGTACGAAAAGGGAAATTATTCCCATGTCAAAAATTGGGTTTAAACATTGCATTTCTAGGAAGTATTTATCCATTGGATGACCAATAATTTAGGTAAAATGAGAAAAAGAATAAAATAAGTTAAGTTTGAATACATTCCATACCGTAATGTGATTATAATCTTTTGACTGAGACGTAAAATTCGTTTAGCAATTACACAACTAAATAAAAAGAGAAGAATTAAAAAGACCATATGGCTTAATTCACAATTGCAATATTTCCATACTTAGAATAAGCATTCATACCTTTTCAGCAATCTTTGCCGAAATATCACTGGTAGACTCGGCATGTTCAACTGTAGCTTTGTCAACAGGAGATTGTAAATATTGCAATTTGTGCTCTGGAGCGTCACCAAAAACCTGGGCGACTTCTTCCAATGTGTATCCAGAGGTTTCAACGTAGAAGAAATAAACAACAACCAATTCAACAGCGTTGACACAACAGTATACAATGTAGTACTTCCATTCAATGGCATCCATAGCAATTGGATTAACAAAACCGTTGAAGATAGAAATAACTTGTTGGGTCAATTGGAAAATGTTGATACCTTTGGCTCTATGACTGTATGGCAAGATTTCGGTGACATATAAGAATGGCAAGCCATTAGCACCAATATTGTAAGCAAGGTAGTACAAGAAAATCATGGCCAAAACACCATTACCCAATGACTTTTGTTCAAAATTACGTTGTTGGTTGATCGCGGAAAGAATGGTCCAAATAACATAGAACAAAAGCATCAAACCCACACATGTGAGTAACATAGTTCTTCTCTTGAATCTGTGAACATTTAATGCAATGACTGTAGCAATGACCAAGTTATAAGCCATCAACCCACCGTTGATCTGTAATTGTTTCTTTTCCGCAGTGATACCAATCGAATTCAAAACTTTGTTCAAGTAGTATGAGACTAAACCATTA